>JAEQBH010009159.1:0-101544 GCA_016808115.1 Tetrastigma voinierianum
AGAAAGTGAGAAAGTGGACAAAAAAAAAAAAAAGAAAAGATGAAGCGGAATGAAAGCTTCCCAAAATTTATTGCGATGTTGATTGATTATTTACAAACGCGGCTCTAGCTTATATATATGTTTCGAGCAAAGTACGAAATAAACTAAAGGCAAAACTATTACAAGGTAGAAAGAAGAAAAACTAAAGCTAGTCGTTTGGATCAACGAGAAGCGAGGCAATTTTCACTTATGCCTGATGATTTTCGCTATCATAGCGAAAATTTGCTATGATAGCGAAATTTTGCTATCATAGCGAAAATTCAATCATAGCGAAAATTGAAATTTTTATTTATCATAATTTTCTGTGATGAAAATTCAGCTGTAGAAATTTGTCTAGGTTAAGGCATTGTTATTTCTCCCTGCCCCTCTTATTCCTGCTGTTATTTCTTCTTGCCTTTTGATATTCTTCATTCGGCTTCTTGGGGTGATATAAAATATATGAAATTAGTGGAAATCTTGACTTTGTTATGATTATGGATTTGTTGCTGATGATTTGGCTTCAATTCTGAAAACTATAAAAAGCTGACCTCGGAATGCGTCGAAATACAATAGGGACTCGAACATATCCAATTAGTTGATATAACAATTAGTACACAGCGCTCAAACCTATTAAAAATAGGGACAAAATAGCCTTTTTATCACTAATCATCATGAAGTGTTCGAACATCTCCTCAAATATCCTTGCGAGGATAAGCATTAGAGAGCTGTGCATTCTTATTGAATAGAATTCCATGATAGAGGTTGAAACACCACATAAGGTTTGGATAGAAAGCGTCCTGGTTTGTCTTTTCACCAAGATTTGGGGTTATAGGCTTATGTAAAAATCAGACAGCCAGCTAGCATCATAAAATCTGATAAGTGCTTGTTATAGAACAATAGAAACCAAAGGTGCTTACATCCCATGCAGTAAAGTGTTTTATTTGCTCATAATGGAGTCACGAAGAGTTCCATTTCCAAAAGAGTCAATGGGAGTAAGACATATCTTGAAGAAGTTTCAGGAACCTGATTTATACCCTGGCCTTCCATGGAATTTCTCTGACTCCGGCAATTGTTGAGATTTTAATCTCTACCCTGAGGCCCATGAGAGGAGTCGGTAGGATTCATCCCTTGGCAAAAGTATAGTTCTCATAGCGTGATAAAACCATAGAGCTTGTGGATGAAGATGAGTCTAACCTATCGCGAGGCGATAATGAAGGACCATATTCTATGGTGGCTTCAAGCCATGAAGTGCGAATCGTGTTGGCGATAACCCGGGTTTGGAATTTGGTTTGATCTACACTGAGATCTTAAGGTCATTGGTTGTAAATCAGTTTGTAATATCATTGATGTTGCTTCAAGTCGACTTTTACAAAGGTTTCAAACAAACTCATGGTATTGGCCTTGATGGGAACCTTTTCACTGTCGTTATTAAGTAAGTCTATTAGGATTTATTGTACTTGTCGTGACACTATGATTCACGAAGTGCGAATGGATATTAACTTAGGTGTTTTAATGGAAACTTACTTTCAGTATGTATATGATATAACACAGGGGTTTTATCGATCCTAAATATCCTAATAGGGTGTGTGTAGATCCATTTATGGATGTCTGAATTTGAAAAATTTGGAATCTTCGTTTTTATGCATTTATTTAAAGAGTTGTGCTTTATGAAAATAGAAATAGACCTTTGTGTATACAAGAGGTTAGTGGGAGTGCAATTGTCTTCTTAGTGCGTATGTGGGCGACATCTTACTCATTGGAAAGGACATCCTACCTTGTAGAGTGTCGAGTCTTGGTTGGAAATGTTTTTGGTGAAAGACTTAAATAAACCAGCCAATCTAGGCATTAAGATTTATAGGAGATAGATCTCAACGGTTACTCGGCTGAGTCAGAAATTAAGATTTTATAGACAAAGTGCTAAAGGGTTGCTCACAGTTGAAGGATTTCTTGCCCGATGTCTCCTTGGCATTAAGCAGTAGTCTCGATGTCGACCGAAAGGCCGAGAGAGGCGCATGGATAAATCCGTATTCTTGATTTATTGGTTCTATCATGTATACCACCTTTACTGACACGATGTCTCCTATATCAACTGACAGCGGTCGGTCGAGATCGGGTAGATATCCTTTGGATAGTAATCGAGAATATCCTTAAGTACTTGAGGAAGAACTAAGGATATTTTTTGATCATAGGTGGAGCCGAGAAGGCGAGAGCTAGTTATAAAGTGGTTATCTAGATGCTTAGTTTTATCATAAGGTTAGATAACTTTAGATCGCAATCTAGTTTTGTGTTACTACATTTGAATGGAGTGCTATGAAATTTTGGAGAAGTTCCAAAGCGAGACATCTGTAGTCGATTCTACTCTGGTGGAGTACATAGCTACCTCATATGCGGCTAAGGGTAGTTTGGATCAAAATTTTCTTTTTAGGTTAGGTGTTGTTCCCGACATTATTCTGAGCTCAGTGGACATCTATTGTAGTAGACAATGGGGCTATTGCCAAACCGAGCGGATCACATCAGAGTCGACACATACTCTCGGTGTTTCCACCTGTTGATGAATCATTTGGAGAGGAGATGTTAAGATATGTAAGAGTTAAATACGATGTGATATTCTTGATCCTTTGACTAAACCTCTTCCTGACGAGCATGATAGTCATCTTTGGGATCGATGACATTTGATTTGCATGCTAGCATTGAACTGGAGTCAGTGGAGATTGTTAATGATATGCTCTATCCTGGTGGCATGTACATTGTCATTAGTATGTTGAGGAAGGAGGAGGACATGTGGGGTTATACCCCATTTGATCAAAACTACGACTTATAAAGAAATAAAAGTAAAATAAAAAAATAAAAGAAAATGGAGAGAAAATTGGTGTCGGGAGAAGAGCCAAGAGGAAGGAGGTGTGCGTGAGAGAAGTATCTGTTTGGATCGGTTCATTGGGGAGAAGAGACGAAAGAAAGAGGAAAGAAGAAAGCGAAAGAAAGGAAGGAAAGGAAAGGAAAGAAGAAAAGAAAGAGGAAGAAGAAGAAGATGATGGAAACTAAACCGGTGCTTCGTGCTGGTGTTCGGACCGGAGATAGGTTGAATCTAATTCTTGACTACAGTAGGTGTCTTCCTACCTCGGGTTTATTCTATACTGAGGGTGGTAATGGCATGGGTTTCGTCCGTTCACGTGCGAATTTGTATGATGTGTGTGAGTTGTGGGACGGTCGGGGGCCAGTATGAGTTCTCGGGACCACCGAGGTCGAGCACGGTATTGAATACATAAAAGTGCAACATTCATATAAGATTTTAATACCCCCAGCTCATGTTTTGCTCTCATTTTGTGTAAGAATTGGTGCCTTTGATCTTTTCTCACATTTTTGTGATTGTGCAGGTTTTTCGAGTTTCGTGCACATTTTTGTAGGGGTTCGTGTCCATAGAACAAATGTAGATCATCGCCGTTGATGGGGTAGATGTAGAGAAGCAATTACGGAGCGTGGTCACAGGTGCCAAATAAAGGAATGCAGGTACCCCCAGTCGATAGACTTGTACTTTTAGTCTTAGGTACCACACTTCTTTGATGCCGTACCTGTCTAATCTTTGCGGGACTTGGCGAATTCCAATCTTGGTGCAAAGTGCGCTCGTCTTTGACCACCACTTCGAGATCACTAAGGAAAATGGGTATTTAAGCCCGTTAAAAGGTAGAAGAGGTATTTGGATTAGGATTGGTTTTAGATAGTTGGAGTGTTTCTCTCATATTTTTGCTAGGGTTATGGGTAGAGTACCAGTTTTTCTTCATATTATGAGTTTTCAATTACTTGCAATCTTTGATTGCTTCATATAACAGTATTTTCTTTACGGGATTATGTGTTTTATATTTAATCTTACTTGATTGAAGTGTTCTTTCTAAAGTCACGATTATGCATAGTTTGTTTATCAAACATGAATCGATCTTCGATTTCCTTTGGAGTTCACAAAAAAGCTCCATGATAGGGTTTTAAGGTGGAAACTCACCTCGGAGTCAAAGTAATACACCACCCTCAATTCCTCTTTTGTGCTTAAGCTGAGTTGTACGATGCTAAGCACTTGCGGAGAAAATCTTATAAAACCTTAGGTTGGCTGGAAGGCAACGTGTGAAGAGAGACTCACCGGTACCGTTGTGCTTGATAGAAAATACGGGGCTAGAATCCGAAAATGGTTTAGACAAGTGTTTACCATCACTCAAATTATTCTTTATCTTAAAAGAGCCTTTAACGTTACATTTTTCCATAGAAGACCATTCATCAAATGGCTCTAGATGAGATTGTGAATAAGAATTGGGTGTCTTTGATCGACAATTGATTGGAAACCTAAGAACCTATCATTCGCCCTTTTTGTTTTAAATAGTTAATTTGTCCCGATTACTCGATCAATCCCAATCACAACCCCCCATATTTTTGCTTTTCACTTGCATTCTTTGGAGAGTAATCCCTAGGATCACTAGGAAACCCTCCCTGTGGAAATGACTGTGAACTCCACGGTAATATAATGTGACGACTTTGGTTCTCAGTAGGAATAATTTCAGCATATAAAATAGGCGAAGCACCGACATCGGGAATAAGAAAATACAGGTAGAATGGAAAGCAGGCGTGCTCGAATGTCAGCACCACCTCTACTTGAGATCGGCGCTCTTCCAGAGTGTTCCTGCTTTCCCATCAGCTAGATTCCACGTGTTCTTGAGATTTCAGAAGATCATGAAGTCTATAATTTAATAAATAAGTGATCAGCCGGAAACCATGAACTGAGCAGTGAAATTTGAGTCATAGACGAGTTGTGAAGATTAGATTCTGGTTTTTGGAACTTCATAATTTTTAGGCAAGGTTGTATTTGAAGTACTAATTAACGTTTGATGAAGAAGGGAAATTACGTGTTGAATTTTGGGTGATTTTTACAAAATTTGGAATTTCTAGACTAAGTACAGATTTTAAAGAGGCCAAATGTAATTTGGACTTATGTGGGAATGTCGAATTTATGTGCAATGTTTTTGTGTGTTATTAACATAAATTTGTCAAAGCTACTAAATATGTGTGATATGTTAATATATTGTATTTTAAATGTATTAACGCGGTGGATCATAGATATATATCATTTACATGGTACTTGGCATGAAATCACGATTGAGTAGAATGTTCCATCGCAGTGGCTGCATCATACATGTAACATGAGAACGTACCGCGGCATTAACATAGCGCCATGCACATGGACATCGCATTATATTGGGTGGGTGTGCATGCGTGGTCGCCAAATCAATATTTTGATGAATGGGTAGTGAGTTCATACTTTGGATGACTTCGATGATATCTCACGGTTTCAAGCATAAAAAAAAAATATAAATAATGTGTATTGAACTAAAGCAGAAGGGCCTATTACACCTGGTTGAAAACCACCAGACATTCAGTTAAACAGTATCCATTGGTTAAAGGCGTAAAATGTTGAAAGGTGTAAGAGACCTACGATTGTGATCAGAAGCCGATTCTGTGCAGGCCACACTATATTTTTACATTTATCAAATAGATTTCGGGTTGTGTGATAGGAGTTAGGATTGACTCGGGATTGGTTGCCCATTGGCACTTGAATTGGGTAATCGGGTAGGTGAGGTTAGGTACATGAGGCCATAATTAATTAGTCTCATTCATGGCATATAGACATTCAGGTAGACATGTGTGTGTTTGTACTTGGGTGTGTGTTTGTTTGTGAGACCATTACATGTGCACTTAGGTGGAGAGTAACCCTTATAGGAGACTTTCACTACTAGGCTTTACTCACCCTCTTGTGGGACCCCTTCGAACAGGTCCAATCACGGTGGTTGACTTGGTATATGAGACATGGAATGAGGCGGATCGGCTTTGTTTTGTTTGTTTTGTCTTGTATTAAGTCGAGCATAACCAAAACATGTACGCCTGTTTGTATCAAAGAATTTATAAAAACGATTGATTATGATCTAATATATATTCTTATATATTGTGAATTAAATCAAATAAGGAATTTAGTGACCTAACGATCCAGGCCCGAAAATTAAGCAAACCAGGACCTTAGGTTTATTTCTTTTAGTTGTAGTTTTATTTAATTTTAATTTTTCACAAAAATGTCATGACCAGAATCACGGCGGGCGAATGGATCAAACGGAGCCGGTTTATAAACGTTTTCATTTATCTTATCAAAACATTTTATTAATTCATTTAGTTGGAAACTTGATCTCGAGTTTTTTGAGGCAAGGCCTGTCATTTACAAATATAAAGCGATTCGGTAGGCCCGCAAGCATTATGAAATACATTTACAAGAAAAGCATTACATGCCTTTTTCAGATATACACCTAGAAAATCAAGTTTGAGGGTTTAACCCTTTTTGTTTACAAAACACCATGTTTCAAAATATGATATGCAAAATTTGGATATACACTTATACGCGTACTTTCTCTATGACTGTATTTAAGTCTTGAGCTTCTTCTCTTTGCTTACTCGATACTGCATAGATTAAAACTACATTAGCATTTTTCGTGCTTAGTGGTTCCTATCTGATTCTATTCCATATTCAATTTAACTGCGGCAAGCCTTTATCATTAAACTATGCTAATATATCCTTTATATACTCATGCTTTCAGTATTACGATTCATTTTAAAGTATCATATCCTTATCGGCCATTTTTCAATGCAACAATTTATTTTCATGAGATTCAAACATATTCATAAAAATATCTCATTCACTTTCGTCAATGTTGGCTTCTTCACATGACTGTCGATTCTGTTTCTGGAGGATTAGGTTTGATGAATCCACGCCCTTATTATCGATGGTAATGTGCGCCATTTTACAATTACATCTCCCGTCATGGCAGCGGATGCCGTTTGGTGCATCGGAAGCCGCGTGGTATCCTTGACCGATCTCCCATCATGCGGATGCCGTTTGGTGCATCCCGGAAGTACGTGGTATCGATTGTCGGTCTCCGTATGCCGGATCTCCGTTTGGTGCATCCGGCCACGTGTATCGATTATTCGGTCTCCATCATGGGATGCGGGTTTGGTGCATCGAGCCGTGGTATCAATTAAATGCCATACGCCATCGCCCAGCGGATCACGTTGATTGCATCGCCAGTGGGACATTTCTTGATACCATGCGCCCGTCGCGGATGCCCGATTAGTGCATCACTTGAGTGGGACATTGGATAATTAGGTGCCGCTGTGGCGGATCTTGGAATTGGTGCATCCGTCGGTGTTCATTGGTATCTTATTCCTTCACAATTGAAATAGTTAGTTTGGGTGAATCGTCTTTATCATCATTACTTTTCATTCGGTTATCGATTATCACGATTCGATCATTATTATCTTTCAAAGACATACTCGATCTACATAAAAATCATATCACATACTCATTCATGAACTCGATTCATGTTCTCATTCATAGTTAATTGGTAAACTACCAAAATACTTGAATTAAGGATAGAGTCGGGGAGAACAAACCAATTATCGATTACATTTCTTTCTCGATGTCAATCTAGGCTAGGTTGTTGTCTTCACAGGAGCTTCGTCAAATCTGATTATTCACTCTTAGTGATTATGCAAATGTCGTACTAGCGAAGATATCGTTGAGGCAAAGCAAAGCTTTCTTAGTGATAGTCTGGTACGTTTTGACAAGCTCATTCTTATTCCCCTGAGTCTACTTTGCTTAAGTGGAATCATTCCAATGGGATATCCCAACTAAAGTTATGGCATTTCATACCCGACTATTCGAGTTTATCGGATTACAGCGGGAACAGTTTGTATTACTAATTTTCAGGGTCCAACTCCACATTGACTCTAGTTCTTTGTACTCATTTAAATCTAAGGTTCTAAGGGTTCTATTCCAACTGGAATCACAATTCGAACCATAGAGCTCAAGTTAAGTCAAGCAGCCCGTACTACTCTATGTTTCAAGCTGGAACCGAATTTGGCTTGCACATGGCCCCACTTTGAGTGAATTTTAGAGCCAACTTAGGATCATAATTTGACGATTCTTTCTCTTTAAGTTTGGTTCTCCTTGAAGAGTTTATTTACGTGTAACACTTGAATCCTCAAATCGGATAAGAAATAGGAAGTTATGGCCAAAATACAAAAACTGGTCATTGGGAAGCGAACAAGTTACTAGGTACAAGTCTAACATGCCGTAGAACCTGTAAAAATGACCGATAACGAGGTTATCTGGATTTACAAGTCACCGAAATGCCCAAATTGTGTGTTTTCTCCCATTTTCCATATGTTTCAACTCAATCAACTCTATACCATCATAAATACTTGAAGACCACTTCAAATTCATCACCCCATGATCTATTTTCTACTCGATTTATCATTCCAGTCCTTCTCTTTATTTCAAAGACCTATCATGAATTTCTTCAAAAACCATTCTAATATAGGTCTTAACATACATACCAAATACACAAATTTATTATGGTTTGTTCTAAACTGACTCCTTTTACTTTGCAATTAAATATGAAATCCAACTTCGAAGGGAGGATTCCATGTTTTCTACCATTTGGGGTTTACCCTCTTAACCTCGACAATTTAAGGGTTTGTGTGATATTTCCACAAAACCCTAGGCAAGGAGGAACAATTCTCTGGAAAACCAAGGCCTTAGGAAATCAAAACACACTTGATCCCAAGTTAAAAACACCTTGGCTTTGATCTTCCTCTCCTTCTCCTTCTTCTCTTCTTCTTCTTCCTCTTGCTCTTCTCTTATTTTCTTCCCTTCACGGTTTACTCTTCTCGAATGAGACCAATTTTTGGTCTTTAAATCCAAAATATCCTTAGGCCTTGTTTGGCTCCATTTTTGGGTTAGTTTTCATGAAGAAAATTGCTTTTAGTCCTTGGATTCTTCCACTTTTTGAAATTCAACTTATCATATTCTAGTTCCAACCCCTCGTCTCTCTCTTATTTCAATCCAACTTATTTTATTTCTATTATAGGCCCATCTCTACTCCTTTTATGATTATCTCCCTTATGGCGGTTACAATTTTGTCCTTGTTTTGGTGCTCAAATTTAAGTTCACTAAATTTTGCTCAAACTTCATATTTGTCAATTCATCACTTTTCACAAGGAAAAAAAACCAGTTTGCTTAATTCATACCATATATATATAATAAAATTATTATAAAATTCTAGGGTATTTTTAGGCGATTCACAGTGGGTCACCGATATATGGAGACATATGAGTGTATTCGAGAGCACCGGTATCATAGGTTCATTGGTTGAAGGGTTGTCAGCCGGGACCCACACAGAATTGGGGCATCTACGACATCCAATGATCTTGAAATAAAAGTTGTTTGTTTATAAACCCAGCCTGTAGATAACCTGATAATATTCGCCACGAAATATCATACCCAGAGCCCAGTTTGGAATCTCCACTTGCATGAGCTCAACCACGCCTAACGACATGTTTTGGACTTTCACCATCAGAGTGTATGAACCAATAACCAATTCTTTCACCCCGAAGGAGTGTCTAGCCTATCTTGCTATTACCTGATACAATTTTTCCATGTCATGCGACCGCGCAACTTTGTTCAACTTACGTCCCAGCCAGTCACGACCCAACATCAATCACAAAAAATGTGGTGTTTATTTCTTCCCATACTCACACCTATGAAATGTGATGTCCCCATGGATATACAATGTAATGCACCATTTCCTTCTATTAATGTCATGTCACTTGTAATGAATGCCATGAACAACAATCCCACAATTGATCATGTATCGTGAACAAGCATATATATGTATATAATTTCCCGAATAAACACTCATCCGATGTCAATATGTTCAAAGGCATATATCTACATTTATCTAACAAGAACAACTAAACATGTTATTATAGATCGACCCATGCTGCCAGCCTCAGGCCAAGTGTAACATATAATACTTGTGAAAACTGACCCCAAGCTTGACCCTAAACGGCCCCTTAAATAGCCACTTTAAACCGGCCTGAGTAAGGCCTTAATAAGACCATAAAACCAGCCTACTAAGCCGCCACACATAGCAATTGTAAAAATTATCCTAAACAACTTCGTGTAACAGGGCATAAAACTGGTCAAACAACCCTTAAATAGGCGTAAGCAGCGAGCAAGCACACAGAAAGCAGCTCGAATAGGCCCTCTAAAAATCAGCTTGCATGAACTAAACCCAGACAACCCCTTAAGCAGGCCATAAAACAACGATCGCTTCTTAAACAACTCCCACAAACAACCCCTTTAAAATCAGCCTTGTGGCCAAACAACCCCTTAAACCGCCCCTCTAAGTCAACCCATAAAACTATGCTTGACCCTTAAGGGGCCATAAAACAAGCCCAAACAACCCACTTATTTGCTCCCAGGCATTACAGAAAATAAGCCCATAAAACCCGATGACAGCCCCTTAAATAGGCCTTAGGCAGCAGGCAACACCTTAAACAACTGCAATTATAGCCCATAAGGTGGCGATAATCTTGTAAATGGAAGCACAAAAGCTAAAAATGGAGCCAAAGCGGTGCAGTGCTTATGAAAGTATAAATGGGCTGAATGACCCGCAATAAAATACAAAATGGTCAGCCAGAAGTCAAGACCTACATGGAAATAGAAAATGCTAAAGGTATAAATAATAATGAAGTAAGGAAGGGCCTATCTTAGAGCATAGTAGAAATGGTAGGAAGCCTCTAGAACACCTCCTAATCTAAAGCCTTTGATTTCTTACAAATCTCCTTCTTTGAATCTTGAATTGAAATTCAGCATTTTTGGTACACAAATTGTGCATCAGAGTGATGAACTTTAAATTATTGAGTGGATTCGATGACGAGGAAGCTTAGAGATCATAAAAAGAATCCTTTCATATCTCTAACCAACGTCTTTCTAGAATTCAGTGTGAAAAATGGATCTTTTCACATCTTGATTTTGGTCCTATTATATTTTAAGGGCTTGAAACTAAGATCAATATAATGCCTACCACTTGTTTAGGGTTACCGTTTGTATAAGCAGTGAAATTTTGTCTGGATTTAAGTTAAAATTCATTTATATAAATATTGATTAATTAATTTTTCTACATTCAAAATTATTTTCTATGATGTTTGGGGTCATGTTCACTGTTTTATAGAATGTAGAAAATTCCGACTAATATGAATCGATGAAGGTACCACAGAGCAAATTAAAGTTGTAAGACAAATCCACGGTGAAGTCTGTTTCTAGTAAATAGGATCTAACAAAACTCGTGTTTTTCTTAATATATGAGTTGACAATTTACGGCTTGCACTTGCTTTTGAAAAAATTCAAATTTATAAGTTTTAGAGAAACTAACTTCAGATTTTGTTTATTTTGAAAAGAAAGATGAGAATTAAAAGCGACATATTAGATAAAATGCATCAGAAAATATGAGTAATTAGTTGTCTTTGTTTCTGGTGACTCTAATGATGGGCTATGCTATAGGAGAAAAGTGGGTTCATGCATAGTCTGAGGTGAAAAAATTATTTTGTGGGTGTGATCTTTGAGAGGGACAGGCGAGTTCGAAAGTTGTAACAAGGTACTCAATACAAGAACAAGGCTATCAAATTTGTAAGAAATACAAATGACAAACAAACTCAAGTTCATTATATGTAATAAGAGAAGGAATTTGTCCAGCAGACAATATAATACCTTAAGAGAGATGGTGCTTCTGGCATTTTTAAAGTAAAGACATTTATAGATGGGCACTCAGCCTTTGGATTACTTACAAAAATAAAAGGTGATAGCTATTGGTTTTGGGTTTGCTAACTATTTGACCGATGTAAAGTGCATTCTAATGCCCATGATGAAGTTAATAAGTTTAAAGAATTTAAGCCAGGGATGCCAATAGATTTAAGGGGTTTTAATAAGTGGGTTGAAGTTGTATCAGTTTATGATCAGAAGGTGAAGGTACTAGCTGGCGAAAAATTACAAGGAGATTTAGAAGAAGATATGAAAACATAGGATTCATTAGATGAAATTGAAAAGTCAAATCAGAATTTAACTACAGTACTGAAAAGTTAATAGGCAGATTCAGGAATCATAACATATATGTATTTGAAAGATTATATCTCTTTTGGAATTATTTGAGATTTCACCAGAGGATCTGAAAAAAATCATTGCAGAAAGCCTGGATAGTTGTTTCTTAAAAGGAGCAGAGGTCAAAGGTTGAATGCCATTGTATTCAAAGAAAGAATATGACCAACCCCAAATGTTCACTTGTGCCATTAATCAGGTTAAACACTTGGCGAGAACAATAGCGTGGAATTGGGTTTAGGCATTCATGTGACTACAAAGTTGGACTTGATATCGTTTGGATGAATAAAATCTATATGAACAACAAAAGTACAAAGTTCTAACATTCATTCTTCTTTTTATTTCCCTAATTAATTTATGAATTAGATAATGCATTATTCTTGTTAGATTTTGAGGGACTAATGGATCGTTAATTAACATGTTTTTCTTTAGAAGACGAGGGGTGTTGTCATTGCCACATTTATATGCTAATGGGAGGAATAAAGCCTCAGAATAAGAAGGTGCGAAAGCGCTTTTGCATTATTGCAAAGTCAAACAACATGGGCACTTAGGGAAGCAAACATGAATGAAGTTGACCAGGGTTGATTCACAGGACCTTTAAACTATCAATCGAGGCCTTTAATTATAAACATATTAATATAGAGGGTGAAATGCGATATTGAACAGTAATAAATATCATTGAAACTTTAATCTATCTTGATTGTTTGAGTATAGAACAAAATGTATTTGTTATTGAGAGGATATCATAAAGTATCTTGATAGAATAGGTTGAGAACAATAGGGACAATTATGCTGTATAGTTTTCTTTGGTTTTGATTATAAGTTTAACGGAAAAGCTTTGTGATAATTGTGAGCTGAGAAGCCTGCTATCATATATTATATAGATTCAGTGATAAAAGGTTTTGGTAGAATATAAAATTGTTGCATGTAGTTGACTTGAAGAAAATTGCATCCTTGTTGTTGGGACAACGTGGATTCCATATCATCATACTATATGTTACTTGCCACTGTATAGACAAAGCATGAAGACTAATGCATAGTTTCTATAGGAAAAGAAAGATGTATAAGTAGACATATGTATGCTCATGATGGGAGGGTCAAATAGTAATTTTGCAGATGAAAGAGGTGATCTCCACGGCCTCTTGATATAGGATGTCTCAGAGACTCTCAATAGAAAAAAGGAATCTTGAAGAACAACAAGTACGGTCTTGAAAGGAAAAATGGTATCAATTATGTTACCCAAGAACTGAGACATAACAGCAACATCCGATCTGGAGTAAAGGCAAGATATCACCAAATTCGATCAATAAGAAGATTCTAGATTAAGAGAACAATCAACATCTAACCCAGGTACTGACATCGATTGGGATTAGAAATTTTGCAGTGGGCCAAATAAATTACTTTGTTAGCAATTTATATAACCGTTTATAACTTGTTTTTATTTATTGGTAATTTCTTTTGCCAGTTGAAATTGGAAAAATACAAGATTGATATTCACTTGTTATGAAATGTAAATATTTTAATATTATATGTTAATTATTTAAAGCTTTAAATTACTTTGATTCATATTAAATTTGTATTACTAGCTTAAATTTGTTTTGAGTGAAACTAAAGACTGAAGATGACATCATTTAGATTTGCGCAGTGAAGGGATCTCCGCACAAAGGTGGGTGTAACTAACTTGTTAATAATATTTTTCTATTTCTGTGGAAAAGAACAAGCCCACATAAAGGAAAACTGCATAAGTCCACGGCGCACCGACTTTAAATGGTATATAAAGTCACCAATTTTCTAAGAAGCTAACGGTTATGGGATTTACAGATTTAATACAAATAAGCGACTCTTAATGTATGAAGTTTTTCCATCTTTATTTTCATATTTATATATTAAAGCAATTGTGTAATTGATATTTTTAGTTTTGGCCTCAAACCATAATAGTTTGAGAGAGTGATAAATCAGATTAACAAGTGAGGGTAGTGATGAGCTTGGACAGCTTTGTAGGTAAGAAGATACAAGGATTCATGAAGGAACATTTGAATTTGACACTCTTCACATGAGTTCTTGAAGAAAGAAGCCTGATAAAAATCCCAAAGGCCTCACAAAAAGGAAAACAATGAAGATGATATCCAGAAAAGGAAGGAAAAGAGCCCCCGAGAAGCAAGCAATGGACAAGAATGATCATATGTTTTTGTTTAATTCACGAATACGGTTAAACTTAATTTTCTTCTATAATTTTACAATTATAAGTTCCATTATTTTCATAGTTTTATTCTGAGATCAATTGTTTGGTTCAATTATTGTTATTATTTTTGATGATGACAATTTTTTCCAAGTTTATATTTTTTTTAGTTCAATATAGATGGATCTTTCTCTGATTCTTATTTTAGTTTATTCATAAGTTTTACCTGCACTATTTGAATTTTTTCTTTCTTAACTGGGATCTGATGCTGCCTCTTTTTCCTTCCAGAAGAAATGTATATTATTTTTTTAGTTTGAGTGGTTAATGAGTTTGATTACATTATTTGCTTATTGAATCAGAAGTCTAGTAAATGTTTTTTGTTTGGACCATTATGTGCTTAGAAAAGTTGACTATACAATATTCAACCCTATCAAGATGGTAGGTTTTTGGTATCATTTTATCATTTTTCTATCTGTTGTGGAGTTTGTGGATTGATTCTAGAGTAAGATGTTGGTGAGCAATCTTAATTCAAGAATATTAGAACTAAGTTTACCAAGTTTGTTCTGGATGACACTTGTAACTAACTTGATTTGTACCAAAGGCTGAGCTGCCACATCTCAATAAGAGGTGGCGGGTGAATCTGTAAACCAACAGTCAAAAACACAGAATGTGTGTTTGAATAACCACTTTATTTGAGAAATGATGAAATAGAGATGAATGGAAGTAATTTAAATTTGAAGAATGACAAAAAAATCAGCATAAGCACTAGCAGAGTGGGGTACAAAGAGAACATATAAGAAAATAAAGGAGAGCATGGTCATCTTTGTTTGTTTGTTTTTACTTATTAAGTAAAACTTAATATTGTGCCTTAATTATTCATTAAAGAAGTTAAATTTTTTTTTATTTAATAAAGAATTATAATAAGTCGTGAAAAATGGAAAAACAAACAAATAAATGAAATATTTGGTTAAAAACATCATATAAACTTATATTTTGAGTAAACCTCTCTCTATGTTTTTTCTTAAAATAGTCCATTTGGACAAAATTCATTTTTATTTGTTCATTTGCATTGTCTTAAAATAAATGTTATTTTGCAAAAAACAAGGTAACATTTTTGTAAAAATTAGATAAAAAATTGATTAAGAGTTAAAATTTTAAATTAGGTTTTAAGGACTTTTAATCAAATTGCCCCCGAATAAATATCTAAAGTGAAGTTATTTTCATTAAAAAAAAAAAAACAAACACTTTTCTTACTTTTGAGGAGTTTACGTGTCGAGGTGATATAATTCGATTGTTAAATTGATGTTGATGATCACAAATACTCATGCAAGTATTATACTCATATATAGCAGGTCCCATGGGTTTGCCTTATTCCATTAGGCACCTCAGTGGACTGAAGTTAGTAGTGGTACCAGGGACATAAGTGCTTCATGAAGGCAAGGAAGAATTGAGGGGTAGAATGGTAATTCAACTAATGATACGAGGAATCATATCATTGTTCTTCTCGATTACACCTTGATGTCTACTCCAAGAGATGAAGAGGATACAAATCGGCTC
This sequence comes from Tetrastigma voinierianum, assembly GCA_016808115.1. Taxonomy (NCBI): domain Eukaryota; kingdom Viridiplantae; phylum Streptophyta; class Magnoliopsida; order Vitales; family Vitaceae; genus Tetrastigma; species Tetrastigma voinierianum. Next base: position 15,774 of record JAEQBH010009159.1, read on the forward strand.
ATAATGATCGACTTGGAGGGAGTGATGTGTTGATGAGATGGTGTTTGGCTTGGCATCAGTTGAAAGGGAAGGATGTGTTTGACATTGCGCTAAAGCTCCTCTCTATTAGTGTTGGCACGGGGACCTCAATGTAGAATTGCATATTTGTTGGTGACTAACGGGTGTGTACTTGTAGTTCGGGGATGATCAGGTCAATGAGATTTGGTTGCCTGACTAATTATGGACAAGGGCTTGTGTGGGCATTGTGGCCGTATGAAAACTGGGAGTGGATAGGAAGGAACTGTGTGGGGGCACTATTTCAAGACAGAGTGGCACAGTGCGGATCTGGCGCAGGCTCTAAGAGCTTGGGTCCTAAGTCTACAGCCATGAGAGCCGAATTTGAATTGGGACGCCGGAAGAAGGAAGCGCTATTAGAATGAGCACTTCTGATCTATTTAGAACTCCATATCCTGTTGTGGAAGATTTGAAGAGGTGCACTTGTGATTGGTGGATCTTGTGTTATGAAAAGTGTTATGTATTACTTATGGTTTTTGTTGAGCCTGGGTTGGGGATTGAGTTCTATGTAAGAAACTCTTGGTCTCTTATCTGGCCGGATTTTGTGAGGAGACAAATTCCGAAGGTTATTAATTGACTTGTCGCATCCTGAGTGAAATGTGTATAATTAGGTGTGACATGTTATGTCGCATCTAGTAGATATCCAGTGAAATGATAGAAAATGTCACCGTTGTGGATGCCTCCCGATTTGTGTACCCAAAATAAGAAAGAAGTTTGGAGGTGCTGTGTGAAAGGCTGTAAATATCTTGCAGGATATGGAGTACAGTTCTTTTGGGCTCTACCTCACTTGTGCGAGTGGGAGGTGAGAGAAAATATCCATAACAAGCATCTGCCTCTTTGGTGATACAAAGTTACATGGTGGTACGCTAGGATGTGCGATGATGTGGAATCAGGGAAGGCCACGTGTCTTTGGGGACTTTGAAAGGAACCCAAGGGATAGATTTCTCTTCCTTCCTAATTAAACATGGCTTTATGAGAGAGTCCACTGAAGTGATTAGGGGAGAGAGCCAGGTTCAGCCAAGGGAATATCTTGAAAGACTTTGGTTCTCAATGTTTGGCTGCTCCCGGGAACGAGTCCCCAGATGAAACAGAGATGTTCAACTTTTATAGTGGAGTTCTCAAGGGTGAATGGGCCTGTCAGGAACTCGGGAGAGAGCGAGGAGTTGTGACCTATCTGTGTGATGGTTGCCATGAACTCTTGGTGGGTATAAAGATGGGCATTGGCCCGTCAGCACCGCCTGGTCAAATAGTGTAGGTAGAGTCGGGTTGTTTTTGCCTTCAACTTGCATTGTCTTGGGTCTAAATCACCTTTCGGACCCATCTGTCTCCGTAATTGATCAAGTTAGTACGAATCCATTTAAAATAATGTCCACTCCCGGAGATTTGGTAAAGCATGCGCTTCATGTAATTCCAACAAAATCTCAATGTTGATATTAATGTAAACTAAAATTCTTTAATGATTTAATTGAAAATAAAAAGCAAACTCATTTTTATATTATGCAAAATACAGTGAGAACAAGTTCTGCTGTTTGAGAAATCCTCCTAATTCTTGGTGCACTGCATTAATTTACCGTATACGATTTGTGTGTACATCATCTAGGAAAGTGCTCTTGAAATTGTGCGGAGTGGGATCTTTATATGACTGTGCACTTGACTAGGAGTTGAAGTTCTTGAACAAGGTTCAGTAGCTAGGTAGCTTTCCTAAGACACCGAAAAAGGTCACTATGAGTACATGAAGCATCTGACATGAATAATGTTAAATCACTAAAAATATGCTTCAACCTGAAACAAGATCACGGATATAAGATTTTCAAGTAACAATCTATGACTCAAAGAGCAAAAATCGAACTGCAAACAGCAGGCTTGAACCTCCTCTGGCAATCAAACTCCTACCCTCCTCAGATATGGAAGAGTATAATAGAAAATAAAACATGGTAAAGTTTAAAACCCAGGGTGATTTTGCTATATGTATAAGCACTCAATTATTCATGCCGCTTCTACCATTCTTTTGCCAGTTTCTCTTCTACTTTCTTTGCTCTTTCGAAAATGTCATCATATCCATACTTAACAGCGTCCTATTTGCTTTCTTCATCATTTTTGTCTTCCTTAAAAGTTCTCAACCCCAGTGAGGCGATAAGTAACAACTAGTGTAATCAAGAAAAGAAAATTTTGAATAGTTTCAACCCCACATATAGAACGAACAAAACAACAATGCATTAATTTCCTACAAATATAAAATGAGATAGGAAGAACTACGGGTTAGGAAGATGAACAGAAGAGAAATCATGAATATGATGACTTAATTAAAAATAGATAAAAAGAGAAAAGAGAAACACTACCTGAGCTTCATGATCAAAACTATAGCAATTTTATCCACTTAGAACAATTATTTAGAGGTTTCATACTTTACACAACAAAATTTTGATTAGACAACCACACATAGAAAATAATTCCCTCTACATTTTTCTTTCCTTAGACTTTTTAAAGGAACCAAATGTGCTCTCTCTCGATACAGCATTTGAATATATCATGAACCTTTGGTTGGTTAGGATGGACTTATAACAAATAAAGAATAAATAATGAGATGGGAAATAAACTATCTACTTTAAGCCTTTCCATTCCATTGAAATGAGAATGAACAACTATATGTCTTAAAAGTAAAAAACTTTCCCTAATTTTGAATGTATCCATCTGACTTATTAGTGCCAAAAAAGTGCTATTTTGAGCCACATATGAATGGGTTTTGATCTTTGCGCGCTAATGATCTGAAATATGCAATTGAGGTGTTCAGAGTCTTCTTAGTATCACTTATCTTAGTTTAGAGGTTATTTTTGGTTGTTTGAGGTTTGCATTGCCTTGAGTTCAATATCGAGGATATGTGTAACGTGAGAAGATTGAACCCATTTATCAGCCTTCAAACATTTCAAAATTCAATGAAGGAATGAAGGCAAAGTGATGAAAATGGATGCAGTAGAGGAGCAGTAGGCAATGCAGTGAAGAATTTGCAAACCCAGGAAATTTCGCTATGATTGCGAAAATTTCGCTGGGATTACGAAAATTTCGCAATCATAGCGAAAATTTCGCAATCTAGCCGAAATTATTTAAGCTAGGCTTCAAATTTCGCTAATCAGCATTGCTAGCGAAATATACGGTTCGCTATCTCTAAAAATTTAGCTAGTTAGGGAGATTGAAAGGGTCACATAAGCGAAATTCTCTGATTTCGCTATCTCTGTTCAATTTCGCTACCTAGCGAGGAATTTAACGACCTTCAGCGAGAATTTTTCATTCTCTAGCGGGAGTACGCTGGCGAAATCTCTTGCATTACAATAATTTTTGTGTAATTAATGAAAACCGACCTCATTTTGAGGTATGTGCTTCTTTGTCCCTTGTTTTAGCCAAAATGTTAGGCTTTCTTGTATTTTCATACATTGGGTGGTCTATATAAACCCCCATGGTTTTTGTAACCCTAAGTAATCTTTTGGTAACTTTTTGCATTTTGATAATATCTCCGCAGCTTTCATTTTAGGTTTGGTTTTCTCTATTCTCTCTCCTCTTTCTTTCACTTTCTAGGCAGCCAAACAACCCCCTTTAGGATGACAACTAAAGGGATGCTTGGCTAAGCCTCATAGCTTTGAAGAGGAAGGTAGCTAGCTTGGTTGTGGGGCAGTTGCAGGTTGTCTTCATGTTTCATCTTTCTTAGTCTTGTATTTATGGCTCCACATATTTTCTAACTATGGTTGAATATCATTTAAATGTCATTACCTTAGCGATGCCACCATGCTTTAGGGTGAAGTGCATACTTATTGCTAGTTTGTTATTCTTTACAAAATGGCCTTTACGAGCCCTTTGAAGCGGTTGAGTGTTAGGGTTTCAAACTAAAAAGGGAATTTTGTAAATGCATGTTACCTGTATTGACTCAAATAGGGTGATTCTGGGGTTAAGGTTTGCTAGTTAAACAAAGATCGGGTTATGGCGTGGACTATGAGTTGCTTGTCATAATGCGAGGACTATAACCCGAGGACACTTGTTTACCCCGTGTTATCCAAGTTAGTGACCTAAATCTTCAAAGTTGTCATTTCACACTTAATTTTAAGCTTTTACAGTTATTCAGCAACTAAACAACCCCCACTGTTTTTAAACAAACAAAAATCCAAAAATCCAAACTAAAAGCCTCACCATTTTCAACACTGATGCAAGTCATTCCTAGGATGAAAACCCGTCCGTGTTACAGACCTTTATCTTTGCAGTGCTTGACTACGGCATTAGAGAGGGATATAAGAAACAAATTTTGTTGATTCGCTCACCTGCCGCTAGCCGCGAATCAAATGGGCGCCGTTCATAAGTGGTGTAAACTACGAATGATAGGATTGAAGTGTATTTGTGATCCAACATCACAAGTGAAAGGTGAGCACTTTTTAATCGCTTTTTGACACTCGATTCTTTATCTTGCAAGTATTCATCACTTCTTATTAACTACAGCATTTTTGTTTTTCATCACCGGTCGGTTTATTTTAACTAACCTAATCTTTTGCCAAGTTTGTTGTGCTCTTTGTTGTCTCTAAAATTATGTAACGGTGTTTATGCACAGTGGGATAGAACATGGGTAGACTGCGAAGAATCGTACACAAATTGACGAGGCGTGAAGTTAGTGTACACCTTACCATGGATCACCTACGAGGCAATGAGTCGGCGGGGCACGTGAATTCAACAGCCTACAAGATCGATGAGGGACCACATCCACCCTCACGAGTTAGTGCCCCTTCACATCATACCTCCTGGCGAAGATGTAGCGGTGAAGAGGCTTATTTAGTACCCTACTCCCCACATATCATGTGGTATGGAGAATGAAAATCCATACACACACATAAGGAATTTTGAGGAGGTTTGCACTACCTTTAAGGAGTACCAGTTGACATGGATTTGCTAAGGCGAAAGCATTTCAAGTGACCACAAGAGCCAAAGGCCAAGATTTGGCTCAGCTCGAGGCTCGAAACCATCGAAGCTGAGAGGCTGCGGGGCAAAATTTTTGAAGGATTCTTCGATTGCTCATAAGACCCAGCAATCACGAAGAGACAAATTTACACCTTTGCAGCTCAAGAAGGTGAGAGGTTCTACCGGTCTTTGGGAGAGATTCATGGAGACCATAAATTAAATTGCCCTCGTCATGGCTTTGATACATGGATCTTTGGTAAACCACTTCTATAATTGGTATGTCTCCGCCATGAAACGAGTTATTGAAATATGTGTGGAGAGGACTCTGACAACAACCATGGTATCTGCCATGGGTTTTAAAATTATGTGTTTGACTTCTACAAAGGTTGGAAAATGACTCTTGAGATGTGGAAAAAATGAGACCTTTAGCGAACCTAGGGGTGGGATGTATGCCTCCCGACAGAGGAAATGAGTAAGCTAGGATTTCAACCTTAGCTAGGAAGGTAGAAGGGGCTAGAAGGCAAAGCGACTCTGGAAATACGGCGGTGAGTGGTGAAAATCCTGCGCCCAACCCAATCCACACCAATTTCCAATCGACGCCCGCCCCACGAAGAACGTGTCCTGGCCCCTTTAGTGAAGGATTTGATGGCCGAGGAATATGCAAATGTCCCATGAGTCAGATTCAAGCCACCTGACTAATACAATATGGTAATACTGTAATTCCAATTGGAGGAATCACCCAACCCTCTCTGGAAACCCAATCCCCACACTTTGTACCCCAGAGTGCAAGCAAAGTTGGTTCCCGATCTCGACCATGACCACCACCATCCTCATCTCCGATTGGGAATAAGCCGTAGTAAATTTGAGCAAGGTGGTGGGCAGCTTTGTGGAGGAGCAAGGGATCGTAATGCAGGCGGCACAAGGATTGATCTTGTAGAAAGCACCAGCCGAACAAAGAGAATAGATGGGCTTGGGAGCAATCTGTCAAATTGATAATGCTGCGGTGTTAAATCCTGGTCGACAAATTAAAGATGCGAGAAGAGAAGGGAAAGGTTCCCCTCCCAAACATTGCCAAACGAAAGAATTCATGAGGTAGAGATCATCCGACAATTCAGAATGGATTATGTTGCACAGATACTGCATCATGTGAGTTAGTTTGTCACCCTTTGAGGAGTGGAAAAGAGAGGTTGATCGGCCCAGTACGAAAAACTTTGTTTAAGACTCCATGGGGAGAAAAGTGCGGTATGAGCATATTCCCCTAAGGAGGACCCCATAAAATACGACATACCACCTCCATTTCCACAAGCATAGAGGTAAAGAAGAAAGCATCTCAAACGACGGGTATCTTAGAAGTCACGAGGCGGGTGAGAGGTCGACATACCTCTTTTGGACAATAAATCGAACCAAGTCTCTGCCTATCACCCAAAGAAATTTTGAAAGATCTTTGCACAATCAGAAGGGATTAGGCATTGAGAAGAAGGCATTTAACTAAAACCGTGAAGTCAGTTCCATAATCCAAAGCAAGAACCCGTCAAAATCTGAGGATCCGGGATCTCCACAATTTCGGTAAATGATGGTGGGACTTGTATAGACAAATCCCTACTTGACACAGGGCCGGAGTGTGAACCCTCTTGCCATACTCGGTGTATAAGCGATTAGGTTTGGGTAAACTTAAACCTATAACTTATACGCGCTATCATTGGCCGATGGGTCCGGTGAAGATCCACACAGGGGATAGTTGAGGATGTCTTGGTGAGAAATAGACAAAATTCTACTGCCCCGGTGGAATTTTGTAGTGCTTTCGACCGCGAGGAGCCGATAGAATGAACTGACATGTGCCACGTTATCTCACGATACCATTTTCTTGCCAGCGCCCGTACCCAGTCATCCCGATTGCGAGAATGAGTCATGCAGCTTCGTTTGGCAATGACATTGGAAGCCCGAATATATTTCACTTGAACGACAAGCACAAATTAATGGAAGCCCGAAATCAAGTGACTAATGATGTGTGCTCGGTGTGTCGCTTTTTGAGGATCACCGGAAGTAGCTAAGTGTCCAAGAATTGAAGGAAATGACCAACGAATTTTAGCGAGTAATGTTGGAATTGCCATAAGTGCCTTCTTGAGAACGGTGTTAGTTCGAGTCCATCCGGTGGACGAGTCACACATGGGAAGTCGACACCATGGGTCGAGGTCGGACCCTTTGTCGGGGTTGAGGAGGAGATCATTCTCCTTGACCCTCCTTTAAATAAATTATTGAAGTGAGCGGTTTGGTGTTTCCGAGCCAAGTTGGAGTTCAACAATTTTTACTTTTGTTTTAATTTAGTCGATTTAATAATTTGGTTATTATTAGAAAGTTTCTTAACTTAAGCGGAGTTCCATATTTAGTAACTACGTTTATATATTATAGTATTTTTATATTAAAGCCACAGCCGCGATATCATATAATATTTATATAATATTTTCATTTCACCTGCTATGATATTAAACTAAAACACTGTGAGTGCAGACAAGTTTAAATAAATCATATATAAGATAGTCGCAAATGACTCTGTGCGTCTGAGCTATAAAAGAGGGGAGGGCTGGCCATTCATTCCGCCGTCTTCCTCCTCTCTAGTCTGCTCACGATGCCGTCGCATGACCCTGGTAGCTGACGGCCCAGCTACCACCGACCAGGTGCCTGCTGCTGACAGAGCCTCAACTATGGCTTGCACCATTGCCAGCATCACCACGGCCAGAGCCACAGGTCACCACATTGCTCGGCCGTCCGTTCCACTTTGCCAGCGTCGGCGGATTATTGCTTCGCGTTGCGCGCATTTTATATCCGCTGCACCTGAGTGCCGCTACAGCATTCCGCGCCTCCGCGCGAGTTAGTAGCGGAGTGCCCATGGCTCGACGCCTTGCCTGCCACATGGTCATGCGCTCTGCAGAGACCACTGTTTGGCATTCTGCAGGCTATAGACCATAACGATGACCTGATTCCTCACACCCATGCTTCTTTGAAATTGTGACTCGTGATCGGCTATGGTTCGTACGGTGGAGTCCACGCCCGACCACGAATTGGATTTAGTACGAGAGCGAGAGGAGCGGGGCCCGGTTCCAGCTCGGTCAGACCGTGCAGTTCAAATTGCACGAGGCGGTTTATGAGGGCCTCGAGGATTCGGAACTGATATCTGGAGACACGGATGGGACCGGGCCGTCACTGTGCCTCGGCGGAGATCCGGGAGGGGTTCGGCCCTCCCAGCCGGGCCCTGCAATCGGGGCTGCGAGTGAGTCATCCTCACATCCAGGCCTCGGCAGCCGCCCGACCACATCTGCGGAGGCGGCATCGCCGCTACTCGGTTGTCTTTGCCTCAGGGTCGAGGCGCCGTTGTTTATCGACGCCCGTTCGGGGAATGTCGCGCTACACTCGAGGACTTTCATTAGGAGTCTTACTACGATGTCCCGGCATTGGCGAATGATCGAGATTCGAGGATTGATGAGATTGATCGGAGAACCTTGCTATTCCGCTGGCGCGCCATGACCGAGCGGTTTATTATCCGGGTTGTTACGCGGTTCTATCGATGATGACATCGGGGAGCATCGTGCGGCGAGCTCGATTCACCATAGGCGATCGCCCGAAGTGCCGACGTGAACATCTCGGCGGTGTTAGGCACGCATATACCGCCGACGATTAGGGTTATTGAGCTTGGGCCCACACCGCTCGGCGGGAGATGGCTCATTATGCGGCGAGACATTCTGGTGGGCCGGTGCTCTTGAGCAGCTCAGCCTGCGCTTGATCGGTCATGGCTGGGACATTCTTTTCCCCTTTGCGACCTTCGTCTCTCTGTTGGGAGGGCCAAATCCCAAGGCTCTTCTTGGGATCTCGAGGGATCTTGGTTTAGTCCCTCTGAGCTGGTGATGACCTCCTTGATACATTTCGAAGAAAAGGTCCAGGAAGAGCTGGTTCAAGCGATCTGCCCACTGCGATGCCATGACTACTCACGGGTCGCCAGGCATTTAGGTTTCGGGGCGGATGAGAGGAGGATCCGGTGCGCATCTGAATCCGGTCAGTTTGGAGCAAGTGATGGTCATGCCCGTATCTTTCCTCCTCCAGTGACGGGACGGGAGGGAGTGCAGATCAAGCTGGCCAGGGACTCAACGGGGCCGATGTTCATGCCTGAGCGAGGTAGAGGAGGGATCCATCTCGCGCTGTGTCCTCATCTCTCTCCACATTCATCAGCGACCCTTGTGATACACACAGCCCTCTTGCATCACGCGTTCGCGAATGCGTTCCATGCGGCTGAGAGAGATACGCGAGGCGTGATGGATGCGATACGTTCATTAAGCGACTACCAGGCTGACACGGGATCGGAGGTTGGCTCGAGTGTCACTCATGCTTTGCTGACAAGTATGACTCACGGGTCTTCCTCGTGTTCGGATCGGAGAGGAGCCGTCTGGCCAGCCGACCTCTTTGGACGTATTAGCGTGTGACTCTTGAGCCACGCCACCACCCGCATTAGTGAGGTGGTTAGGTTTCTTGTATCTTTTTGTATAGTTACCCGGCTTTATCAGCGCCTACTAATTTTGATTGGGATTTTGTATTAGCCATAGTGGCGGTGATATTTTTGTATGTTTAGCTTTGATATGCATGTCTTAGCCGTTTCATTTATGTAAAGGCCCATTCAGCTATATCTGGAACTTTTACATATCACTTTTTGTGCCCCACTTCGGGTATCCAATTTTTGTTTTCAAGGTGGACAATTGGGTGCTTGATTGGACAGGTGAATTTCTTTAATTGGATAATTTAATTGCTTGATTAGACCAAATTATGAATTGCTTTAGTATTGGGCGATTGAATTGCCTTTAAATGGAAATTTGAGACCACATTTGTCACCTTTATGTTAGAACAAATTCCATGTTTGATATAATTTTAGTCGAGTTGAAGTTCAGCATGCTTTCGAAACTTGAACATTTCTCCCTTAAGCTAATTCACCTGTTGCACACTTAGGATTGTACCCAATAGGTACAGTCAGGTGGATTTGCCTCCTTTCACTTCATCGCCGGCCTTAGGCATGTTGGCAACCTAGGATATGTTTGTGTTACCCACATTTGAAGACCAATGTAGTCTTCCAAAAGGAAAAGAAAAGAAAAAGCAAAAGAAAAGAAAGAAATAGCGTCGTGACCTTTGCCTTGAAACAGGAGCACGGTCAGGGTGTATGGCGCCTTTACAGGCTTAGATGCCACTAAGCCTTAATTGGTTGGGTCATTGATTTAGTGTTAGATTTTGTAGGTGGATGGGGTAGAGTTTAGCAATTACTGGTGCTTGATTTTTCGAAGTCGATGCCGGTCAGGGGTGAAGCACTGTAGAGTTTGTGGTCGAGTGATCCTTTTGGGACTGATGCCCTAAACCTTAATTGGTTCGGAGTCATCAGTGAACCCCCGTTACACAGACTTTTGGTGAGATTGGATTTTAAGCATTGCACCCTACAATGTAGTTGAATAAAGAAAGGGAGGTTTAACTATCCCTATCTAGGTTGTTCAACAACTTAAGGCCATGCAGTGCTAGGTTGGGAGGGGACAATTTTACGAGATTTATTGGCTCGTCCAGTTTACATAAGGAACAAAGTAGACTTTAATTTGAAATTCAAGTTGAGAATCATGGAACGATATTGACCTAAAAATTGTTCTTGTATGGTTTTGTCTTTCATGTCGGTTTTTCAAACTTGGTCATCCAATTTTAGTTTAAAGGTAATGTTTATTTGTATATACACCTTTTTGAATCATAAACTTTTTGAAAATCACTGCATGCATCTCCTTTTTGTTTTTGAATTGCTAAGGGACTAGCAACGTTTCGGTTGGGGGTATGATTAGTGCCAAAGAAATTTTTCTTTAGCCCTATATCGGATGAATTTGAGTGCTTTTGCTCACTAATCATGTCGATAATGCCAATTGAGGTGTTGGTCTTCTTAGTATCCACTTATGCCGTTTAGAGTTATTTTTGGTTGTTTCACGGGTTTTGCGTACCTTGAGAGTTCGATATCGAGATATGTGCTTAACAAATTTAAGACCCATTTATCATTTCAAACATACCAAAATTCAATGAAGGAATGAAGTAGTGATGAAAATGGATACGATAGGGAAGCATTAAGGCAATGCGATGAAGAATAATAGAAGCAAACCCGGGAAATTTCGCTATGATTGCGAAAATTTATTTGGGATTCTGAACCATTGGGATTGCGAAAATTTAGCAATCATAAGCGAAGTGAGAAATTACAATCTAGCAAATTGAGAAATTTTGCTAGGCTTCAAAATTTCGCCCAATCAACGTACTGAAAATATGATTTATTTATCTAAAATTTCGATGGGCTAGCGAAATTTATTTAGCTAGGGAAATTAGTTCTTATAAGCGAAATTCTCTGATTTGTTATCTACCATTACCCAATTTAAAGCACCTAGCGGTGTTACGCTAAGCGAAATCTCACGCGTGTCATCTTTGTGTAATTAATGCGAAGCAGGCTTCATTTTGGTGTATTAGTTCTTTGTCCTTGTTTTAGCAAAATGTTAGGCTTTCTTGTATTTTCATACATTGGGTGGTCTATATAAACCCCAGTAGTTTTGTAACCCTAAGCAATCTTTTGGTAACACTAGCATTTTGATAATATCTCATGACTTTCATTTGGTTTGGTTTCTCTGCTTCTCTCTCCTCTTTCTTTCACTTTCTGACAGCGAACAACCCTTTAGGATGTGACTAAGGGATGTAGCCTAAGCTCAGCTTTGAAGAGGAGGTAGCTAGCTTGGTTGTGCGCTTGCAGGTTGTCTTCATGTTTTAAATGCCATGTGTAATCGTATTTATGGCTCCCATATTTTCTAACTATGGTCGAATATCATTTAATGTCATTACCTTGGCCAATACTTACCATGTTAGGGTACAAAGGTATACTTATTGCTAGATGCACTGTTATTCTTTAGATGGCCTTTACGAGCCACTGAAATGAGGTTGAGTGTTAGGGTTTCAAACTAAAAGGGGCTGTAAATGCATGTTACCTCGTATTGACTCAACAGAGTGATTCTAGGGTTAGGGTTTGCTAGTTAAACAAAGATCCTATATGACGTGGACTATAGGTTGCTTGTCATACGCGCAGGATATAACCCGAGGACACTTGTTTGCCCCATGTTATCAAGGTTAGTGACCTTAAATTCAAAGTTATCATTTCACACTTAATTTTAAGCTTTTACAATTATTCAGTAACTAAACAACTCCCACTGTTTTGAAACAAACAAAAATCCAAAAATCCAAACTAAAAGCCTCACCATTTTCAACACTGATGCAAGTCATTCCTAGGATGAAAACCCATCCCCGTGTTCGACCCTAGACCACTATGTTGTAGTAGTCGGACACGATAAAGTATAGGAGGAATATAGGAAATATACCCCTTGTTGATTCCGCTCACCCTACCGTGGCACGAATCAACAACGGAGAAAGAAATTTTGTATGTACTCTTAAAAGCATGAGAATTCAAAACAATATAAGCATTCAAGACAATGTGGAGAGTGAAACAAACCAAATGTAATCTTTTAAATATAAAAATGTGTATCAAATATTTAAATTGTAGGTGACCTCTAACCTAGGGACCTCATGGCAAACTAAGCTATAAGACCATAGTAAACAACCAACTCTCACAAAATTTATCAAGTTTGTAGGATTAGAGTTTAATATGAATATCATATTTCACAATCCAGACTATCAAAAACTGCTATATTTATTGTTTGAGGATTTTAGAATGGATTTTTTTAGTTTTCTCCGAACCCTTTAGACTTCATGAGATTATAAGCAAATGTCTAGAGGAGTTGAAGTCCAAGGGTTTATTAATAGCATGATGCTTAGGTCTTCTTGTAGGAGTACATTAATTAATTTATGAATATTCAAAATATTATTATATTCAAATTCCTCTATATATGCACAACTTATAAAATCAAGAAACAAATCGATTTTCGTGAGATATTACTCATGAATCATCCATTGTTTGAGTGTTTTCAAACAACAAAACACACCTTTTGCTAAAACAAGAACACCATATTAAGAAGCATCTAAAAATTCCAACAACTGCTCAATCAATCCATACATGTATTATTTCCATTGATGAATTCATCAGCATACAACACAAAATTAGAATTCGAACTTAACAATTCTACATGTATTATACGACTAAGACACACGAATCTTATATGTGGAATCTTGCAACATTCATCTCCCTAGTTAAATTCTCTCAAAAATACACATGCCCTAGGTTGAGTTGCTGGGTGCACAATATACCGAAGAAGTCAATAAATCAACTAGGCCCATGTGAACTTTGAATTTATGGTTTGCATAATCGTGAGAGTTACTAATCATTGAAAAACATAAGATAATAATTCCTAATGAATCTCACGAAATTGGATTTAAGAACACTTGGAAACTAAATAATTGTTGAACGTTTCTTTATATTGACTGAAATAAAATTATAAAAAAATATAAAGAAATAAAATGTAGAAGAGAATATATAAGTTGAAAAAGAGAGAAAATATTTTTTTCGAATTAAAAATTGAAGGGAAAAGAGGCACAGTGTCCAGATTTCGACACCAAAAACGCTAGAAAAAAAAAGAGAGAAACACTCACCTCTCGATTCAAGGGCAAAAATTCTTTGTATCTATTTGTATTTTTTTTTTTCAGTGAAGCTCACAAAACCAGATAGACTGCAACGACAGTTACTTTGAGTGTTATTCAAAAGAATTATAAGAAGTTATAGAATCTCGAAGAAATCTTAAGAAGTTTCGAGAATGGGAAAGTTAGCATACATAAGAGGATATTATGTGTGGCCACGTTTTTTAAAACAAAATAAGGTATATTGGTATTTCTAATAAGGATATATTTGTCATTTTAAATAGTTTTATCATTTTTTATACGACTTGGCTTTTACAAGTGTCATCAAATATGAATATAATTTTGGTCACAAGATTTTACTAGCAAGGATGAAACTATCAATTCACTAAGCTTATATTTACTTTTGATTTTACGGATATATCGTGGATATCGAGATATATCGTGGATATTTTTACATTAAATATCGATATATCTGAAATTAACAAAAAATTACTTGAAATTCATGGAAATACTTTCTAAAAGTGTAAAATACATTAATAATCAAATATATACATTGAAATTACATTACAATAAGCTTTTTAAAATCAAAATGAAGATCCACTGGCTCCATTGCAAAATTTGATGGAGAACTCATCTTGATAAAGGCAACAGCTCATACTAAGACATGGTGTTTCGATAATATTATCATTATAGGATCATCATGTCATGCACATCAATTGACTTGTATCCACAAATTCTTCACCATGGATAAGAAATTGGATTCATCCACATGCTCGCTTCAAATATTAACTAACATGAAAAAATTAATTTATTAATATATTATTACTAAATTAAACTAATTTAAAATATTAAAACTCATATAATACTATAAATTTATAATATGCGCGGCAATAATATTAACTAATACATCACTTGATTTCAAATATTAACTAACATGAAATGTTAATTTGTTAACATATTATTACTTGATGGTGCTTTTTCTATCTATACTAGGTTGGAGCCTGTAGGAGTTGCAAAGCCGATTTGTTGGGCTGGATCACGGTCAACCCGCAAACTCCATAGTGGAAACGATGTCTGGCGAGGTTGTGCTCGCGCTCACATGGTGTTAGTTACCTTCTTATGGAAAGGAAAGAATTAAACCTGGATGGCGTTATGATTGTGTACCTTGTTGGTGGATTGCTCGATATTTATAGTGGATGATCACGATGACTTCTCTCTTGTTGATGATGATACGACGTCCCTCCCCATTGTAGGATCTTTCTTCCCCTTATCGCTAACCAAATATTTAGAGGATAATTAGAAGGTCGTAATCATGGGGGATCCTTATTTTCTTAATTGATATCGGTTCACGAATATGGAATGCTTTCTTTTCTTACGGCTCAATTGGCGATCAGCGGATTGACCTCGTCTCCAGTTCGGCCCACCGGGACTTAGTTTCGACCCTAGGCTCAAGCCTTGGGGGGAAACAGGACATCATTATGGGTTAAGTTCCTCGGTGAGGCTCTTTGTCACCACTGCTGAGGATGCTATCCCCGTTTGGCAATTGCTCCTGGGCCTGTTCTTGGCCTCGTGGATTGCTTTTATTTTAGGCAATTCATAAAGACTCTCACTCTTCACAAGCCAGCTTGGGCAAGGGCTTAATCATTTCTTGGATAGAGCTTGAAAATTCTACGTGTCCAAATGTGGTTTTTCTGGGTCTAGATATCAAGCACTGTATTGGGCGATAGTGATGGCTTCTCTCGACTTCCGCGCTCATTTTGGTTGACGTTCCCAATGTTTTTTGAAGTGTCCCTTAGTTACTTGAACCATATTTCCCTTGTTCTTTAACTTTCTATCGCTTTCCCTTCTCAATTCCCTGCTCTTCTCAAACCTATTTCTCTATGGCCTCGAATTTTTTGCTTTCTCGAACTTTCCGGACTATCGCGTAGGACTATTATGGTGAAATTATATAGTTCTATATCGCTTGGAGTTCCTTCTCGTGGTCTCGTATTTTAGTACGCCGCTCTTCTCTTCCCCTAGCTTACCTTCACTTGTTTCGGGAGTTCGTAGTCTCTAAGGGTTGTCGTCATTCCTTATTCCCACTTTCGGGCTGAATTTTCCTTTTTTATCGTTCGTCCATCTTCTCTCACACTCGCTCAATCATGCATACTTCCTCTAGGCCCAGTCGTCCTTCCGGTCTACGCAAAGGGGGTAGTTATGTCAAGGGATCAGACTTATGGCAAATAAGAGGAGGGTCTGGTCATCCTGCTATCGTTGTCGATCGAGTCCCTTTAGCGGGTCCCCTTTCTCCCTATGGAAAAGGCAAGGGTAAGATCAGTGAGATCAGATACACTGGCTGCTCTACCTACTTGAGGGTGGCTGTGTGGAATGCCGAAGTTATGGGCCCTAGTTAGGCTCTGGGTCCTCTTTGACATAATTTTGCTTCCTCACATGTGCCTCTTCTGCTGTTCTGCTCTAAGGTTCCGACTCTCTCACTCCTATCATTCAAGTGTCAAAGATGGTTTTCTTCTTCGAGGTGGCCTTTGAGAATGTCCTCCGCTTCCCTCTGCATCCCTTTATCAAAAGCGTCTTACATCATTTCAATGTCTGGTCCGCCAACTTTCTCCCCAACTTCTGGTATTTATAATCTGCTTCCGTCGTCTTCTTCACGATAAAGGTCTCAAAATCTAGCATTGCTTTGCTCTTAGACTTCTTTAGTGTGAATGAGTCCGCAGAGGGCTTTTCAGACATCGCCAAGCGGTCCAACTTTAAAACCTGATCATTTCGGATTCTCCCGCCTTCCTACAAAACTAGAAGGAACAATAGTTTTTCAGGGGGTGGTCATAATCGGGAATATAACTCGCTTAACCGATAAGACAAGATTGGTATTCCGACTCCACCCCGATCGCCCTGAAACTCTCTCGTGAGCTTCCGCTTGCGTTAATTCAGTTTAGCTTATGAAAATCATGAGGTGTTTCCTAACTTTGCTTTTTGCAGCGGCCTCTGTGCATTCGCCTTATCCTCTCACCCGGCGATGAAGGGTGCTTTGAGTCGGCTGCTGCGCCGTCGGGTGCACTCTTAGTCGACAGGGTCGAGCATTCTCGGGCCTCTAGCGTCTCCTTCGAGCCCCAAACAGGCCCTCTCCGCCCTTTCATGAAGACTTCCTCGTGAGGGGCCCCCATCATGAAACCCACTCTAGAATAAAATTTCAAAGGTAGAGTCGAGTAGCTGGCAAAGAAAAATAGGAGTGTTAAGCGTAAAGCTTAAGCTCCCCCCAAGAGCAGCCTTGCAATTCGTGGCCCCGAGGTTGAGAGAGCCTTTCCGCACCATTACCACGGGGTTGATAGGTCGTCGACCAAGTTCCAACGAGAGGTCAGGCGCCTCCTCCCGTGGCCGAGGTGTCTAGCGGGTGAGTCCAAGAAATTCCTTGGGGAGGGGTGTTGAGCTTCCTCTTGCTGTTCTGCCCATTTATGTTGGGAGTCCCCTAAAGCAAGACTTCAGGCTTCCTCCTACGATGTCGAAGGACTAGGTAAGGGGTTGCTTCGGAACCGAAAGGGAGCAGGACTCGCTGCTTACCAATTCGGAGCTTGCCGTCAGGGCCGTGTCGTCCTTTCTATGGGATTCTGATCTTAGGAGGGCAGATGCCATGTCTGTTGAGGATGTTCTGGCCTTATCACTTCAGGGAGCGGCCACCGTATGTTCGGACGCCTTTGTTTGTTTTCCCTATCTTTGATTTTGGTTTGCCCTTACCTGCCTCAGGCCTGTGTGGCTACTTCTGGTGTGAAGAGCTTCGTGAATGGGGGTTTTCCTTTCTTGGGTATGAAAGGGCGACACAGAGGCGGATGTCGAGGCCTCTCCCTAACCTCGGAGAGAGCTGACCTAAGACCTTAGGTGCGACATCCAGTGAGGATGCGCCGATGGCCAGATTCGACTGTACATACCCTTGGGCCAAAGTGAAATCAAGGAAATAAGAACAAGAGAAAAAAGGATCGTGGATGAGCCGAGGCTACCGCGCCACGAGTTGTGACGGTAAAGGATGAGCTGCATATTGCCAGGGAGGAGCTGAAAATGGCTAGGGGCGAGCTGCGGATTGTCAAGGCTGGATAGCAGGCGGACAAGGAAGAACTACAGGCGGTTAGGGATGAGCTACGTCTCAAGACCACGACCTTAAGCCGGGTCTTCCAAGAGGTCTTTGAGGTCGAGAGCACAGTGGGGTGCCTGAACGAGAAATGCTGCGAGCTCCGTGATGACCTCCAGAGGCAGCAGGACTTGGTGGCTCTGAAAGAAAGGGTGATCATCGAGCTGAGGAATGAAGCATGCACCTTATGGGCCTCCGGTTGGCTCTCTTTTCGGCACAAGGCTTCTAAGGTCTTCCTGTGCTCATGCCATTATTATCTCGTTCCCGCTAAGGAAGAGATGGGGGAATCTAATTCTGATGAGGAAGATGACCTTGGGGTGTCCTCGGCTGCCCCTAGCTCCACTTTTCTTCTTGGTGACCCCGCGGTCGAGGCAGCCCGGCCTCCGTCTTTCGATACTTAGGCTTTTTCCTATCATTCTTCTTCATTTTGGTAGCCTTTGGCCTTTAGAATGATGATTTTGACCTTTATTAAACGCTTGATTCTATATTCATACTCTAATTCGTTGCCTTTTTTTTCATCCTTTTATGGCCTCGTAATGAACTCGAATTTACATGTGATTCTGTCGTTAGTATCCACTTTACTCTTTATGGCCGAGTTCATCGGGGCTCCTTCTCGGGACCGAGCCACTTGGTTTCTTCAAGTCCGAGCCCGGTCTCCCTTCTGACTGAGCTGCTTGGTTTCTTCAAAGTCTGAGCTCCGTGTCTCCTTTGGATTGAGCTTCTTGGTTTCTTCGAAGTTTGAGCTCCATGTCTCCTTTGGACTGAGCAGCTTGATTTCTTCAAAGTCTGAGCTCCATGTCTTTTTTGGACTGAGCTGTGTGGTTTCTTCTCAAGTCTTACCCATGTCTCCTTTGACTGAGTCGCTGAAGGTTTCTTCGGGGTTCGAGCCTCGTGTCTCCTTTGGACTGAGCTGCTTGGTTACTTTGAAGCCTGAGCTCCATGTCTCATTTAGACTAAGCTGCGTGGGTTTCTTCAAGTCTCGGAAGCATGCGGTATCCTTGGATCGAAATGCTGGGCTTTTTGATATTCGGAGCTCTTGACTCTCAAATAGGCTACGTGGCTCTTTAATATCAATTCCACACTGAATTTTGATATTTCATTATTCCCGCCTCTCGTGAAATCCTCGAGATTCTCATTTAATACCAAAAACGGCTAAGTCATTGCTTGGAAGTTCTCAAAAAACCCGCAAAATAACCAAAAACTACCTCGAAATGGTATTAAGTGGAACTAAATGGACCCGCATTAACATCAATCAAGGCTTAATTGATATGATTAGTGCGCAAAAAGCACTCAAAACCTATCTCGAATAGGGCTCAAAATAGCACTTTTTGGGCACTAATCACACCCCCCAACCGACGCGTTGCTAGTCCCTTAGCAATGCTAAAACAATAAGGACATATATGCAGTGATTTTACAAAAAGTGCAGCGGTTTCAAAAAGTGTATATATACATATAGGCATTACCTTTAAAATGAAAAATTTACACCCTGTTAGAAGACCGTTATGAGAGAACAAAAACCATATAAGGGCAAGTTTTAGGTCAACATTGGATTCAAGGAAATCAACCTGAATTTCCACCAAAATCTAAGGGTTCCTAAAGTAACCAGATTGAGCCAATAAATTGCAAAACTATTCTCCCCCAACCCAGCTACACGCATGGCCTTAAACTTTGACCAACCTAAATAGGATTAGCTACACTCTTCTTTCTTCTTTATTTGATTACGCTAGGGTGCATCACGCTAAAACTCCGACTCTCACCAAAGTCCGTGTAACGGGGTCCACCGACATGACTCCCAACCACCAAGGCTTGTGTGGCATCAAGCCAAAAGGATCACTTGACCACAAACTCTGCAGGCTTCACCCCGGACTCCGAATGACTTCGAGAATTAAGCACCTACAACACGCTAAACTTCACCCATCCACCCATGTAGCGAACACTAAGTCGATGACTCCCAACCACTTAAGGTTTAGGGCATCGGGCGTTAAAGGCTTTCACCATATACCCCTCGTACCGTGTTCGGGTTTCAAGGCAAAGCTTCACGACTTTTATTTTTCTTTTTCTTCCTTTCTTTTTGCTTTTTTCTTTTTCTTTTCTTTTTCTTTTTCTTTGATGTAAGACAACATTAGTCTTCATTTTTGGGTAACACAAACCTATTATGGGTCGTCAACAGATCTAAGGTCGACTTTGCAAAGTGAAAGGAGGTACATAATTTCACAGCCTATTGGTACAATCTGGTGTGGTGTGTGTGATTTAGCTAAAGGGGGAATGTTCAAGGTTGAAAATACTGAAACTTCAATTGACCAAAAACTGAATCATGCATGGAATTGTCCTATCATCAAGGTAACATACAGGGTTTAAATTTCTAATTAGCGCAATTGTCCAATTAGTGCTAAATTCAATTTGCTCAATTGAAGACAAAAGTAGATACACAAAATAAAGATACAACAGAACTTTGCACAAGTATAGTAAACTGCAAATAACATTGCAAATCTTTTGATATAGCCAAAATGGCTAGTACACGCTTAATATAGCTGAACATACAAAAGTATCACTGCCTACTTATCGGGTTAATACAGCATGAATCCGCAGTAATCGCAACCATCCTCCGAGATCCGGTACAGAGCCTCTAGGATGGCACCCCTACGCTGTACGTAGTGCTGAAGCGGGAAGAGGCTGGTCCGCAGCAGGTGATCGATGAGGAGCATCTGAGGCGGGAGCTGCCTCCGAAATAGTATGGGTCCTGCTGTAGTGTCTCGTGCTAGAATACGGACCATCTCCCTCTGGGTCGGCTGAGGCCAATCCCGATAACCTCCATAATTGGCCCGCACCGTCAGAGGCCAATCGGGCGAGTGAATTCGGAGCTCAGTGACTAGGCGCCCCCAAAGAGGTCATGGAATGGTAGAATCAGAGAACCACCGGTAATAGAACTCCGCCCTGCCATGAACTAAGCAATGGAGTAATGCCTCGACGCAAATTTCACAGAACCCCCGAACCGGGGGTCAGCCATCACCGCACGTCGTAATACCACGACCCCCATGAAACCCCCGAGCGGAGCCCTACATTCCCCGATAGGTGCCCGACGGTCATGGCCTCCCGATTCGAGGCGTTTATAACTCGGGGAGACGAGGTCGCCCTCAGAGGGCGGCGGATCAACCGATGACGATGACCTCACCCACCGGCACGGCTGGCTGGGAGGGCCGGCCCTCCCCGATCTCCCTCCTCGTGGTACCGGCGAGGCTCTCTGGTCCCATCCCCGGGTCCGGTATCTCGAACCCCCGAGGCTCCTCGGACCGGCTCCACCGGAGGCTGAACCTGGCCTCCGCCCTCCTCCCGCCGGAGGCCGACCCAACCCGAGGCCCGCTGACCCACTGCACGGCAACCATACTGTAGTGGGAGAAGGACACCGGGGAAGGGCTCACCAATTCATGATGGATCAGTAAGTAATCGATGACCGCGGAAGGACTAACACTGACCGGGAGTGGCACCCGACGTGGTACAAGCAAGGTCAAGAAAGAGTTGGGGCCGGGGTCAGGCACCACTGGGTAGCGACAAGGGGCTCGAGGCTAGACAAACCAGTGGTCGGATCGGCCGACGCCGGGTCCGGCAGGCGCGCCTACTGAGGTGGAGTGGTAGTCGGGAGCGACAGCGGGCTCCGGCGCACGGCACGGTGCAGCCTGCGTGACCCGGAGCCTGGCCTGGTCCGTATGCGCGGGCCGCAGCCGATCGCTGATGGATCGGCGGTGGCTCGTGGCGGCGCGCCGCTCAGAAACTGTGTGGCACCGGCGCACTGGTCGCGCGTACCAAAGGGTCAGGCTCGGGAAGGTGCGTGTCCCGCCACGAGGCTCAAGTTACTACCTGGAGGCTTGGTTCGGGGAGAAATTGTAACGTAAGGGTTTTGGTCATCTCCCCTTTATAAAACCAAAGGAGTAACCGAACGGCCTCTAAGTCGAAGAGTTACCATTTCGCTATTATAGCGAAATTGAGGCAAAATCTACTTCACCTGCAATTCGAATTTTCAAAATTAAAATATAAATAATATAAAAATAAATAAAAATTATCATATTAAAATATATCTAAAAAATTTTGATATATATGTAAAAAATATAATATTAAAACAAAAATTGCTTAAAAGGAAAGTTAATAACCTGGAAACTTACTAAAAATAGACAAAAAATTATGGAAATTGACGAAATTAAAATAAATAAAAACAAAAAATTATCGAGTCGCACTTGCTCGTGACTTCAACCGTACCCCAATGTCGAATTACCATGGAGGGCCTGCGAGAGGGACTTCTCAACCCCCGCAGTGGCTCGTGCGTACCGCCTTGATGTTTGATTTCCATTGTTGATTTGCTTCTCACCGCTGAATCGGGCCGACCAAATTCTCTCGCAGCGCTGTCATGGTAACTTCCTAATGTACCAAGCCACCTTGGTTATCTATTCCTTGCAATTCATGGACATTTGGCTTCCCTGAACTCTGGTCAACTGAGCAGATTTCATCGTTTTCTTCCATTTCACCTTCCAATGATTTGTGCTTGTGATTCAAGTGAAATATGTTGAGCTCCAATGTCATATTTCCAAATGTGAGCTGCATTACTCCATTTCGGCAATTGATGATTGCATTAGCAGTGGCCAGAAATGGTCTCCCCAGGATAATTGGCACGTGATTGGGCCCATTCTCTATTGGCTCGGTGTCAAGCACCACAAAGTCTACTAGGTAGTAGAATTTGTCTACCTTCACCAACATATCCTCAACTATTCCCTTAGGGATCTTCACCGATCGATCGGCCAATGATAGAGTGATGTTGGTAGGTTTGGCTTCCTCCCAAACCCAATCGCTTATACACCGAGTATGGCAAAGAGGGTTCACACCGCTCTAAATCTAGCAGCGCGCTTTGTCTATGCACTTCCCACCACGCTGATCGAAATTGCGAGACGCGCGCGCGCGCGCGGGACTCTCGTATTTTTAATCGGTTTCATGAATGATGGTACTGACTCGCTTCAGTTAAAAATGCCTTTCTCAATGCCCAATCCTTCTTGATTGTACAAAGATCTTTCTTTAAACTTTGCATAAAAAGTAGACTTCTTGATGATGTCCAAAGAGGGTATGTTGACCTTCACCTTCCCAGGACTCTAGGATGCCCGCTTGTCGATGCCTTTTCTTACTCGTAGCTCGTGGAAACTATATGGCATGCAATGCAAGCCTATCGAGCCCTCCTTCGTGAAAATGTTATGGCTCCAATTCTTCTCCTTTTCCTGTTTCCTCAACGTTTAAGTATGGGGCTGATCAACTCCTTTTCCTTACTACTTCCAAGGTGGATTATAGCCTTCACCTCATCCAGCATTCCCGCATTGCTGGATGAACCTATCTCATGGACTCCGGCTGATTTATAGTAAATGTTTGGGAAGGGAACCTTCCCTCTCCCCGTACCTTCAGTAACTGGTTGATCTTTGTGATTGAATACTCGCAGTTGTCTATTTTTTGATTAAGATTGCTCAAGCCCATCTATCCTCTTTGTTCATGTGCTTTCTATTGTCAAATAACTTTTCAGGCTAGCTTGCACATTGATCCCCTTTTGTTCCTCTACAAAATTGCCTACCACCTTGCTCAAGTTCAATATAGCTTGTTCCACTGGAGATGAGGATGGTGGTGGTTGTGGTTGAGGTGAGGAACCAAACTGTGGTTTGGCACCTGGTGGTACATAGGCAGGGGGATTGGGTTTCTAGGAGAGGTTAGGGTGATTCCTCCAATTGGAAATGTAGGTATTAGCATATGGAGCATTAAGTTGTGGTGGCTTATATTGACTTACAACATTTGCATATTCTGACATTAAATCCTTCACTAAAGGGGCCATAGGATACTGTTCTTCTGAGTGGACAGTGGATTGGAAATTGGTACATGGATCGCTTTTGTGCAGGATTCATCATCAGACATGCACTTCATGGACCCTTTTGCCTTCTAGCTCCTCCACCTTCCTAGCTAGGGTTGATATTTTGGCTTTCATTTCCATGTCCTCTGAAAGTGAATAAATTCCTCCCCTAGGGTTGACTGATGGCCTCATTTTCTCCATTTCTCTCGGGTTTGGCTCATCCCAACCCTTGGAAGTTTCAGCCACATAATTCAAGAAATCCATGGCTTCATGATTCGTGCCACGGTAGGGTGAGCGGAATCAACAAAATTTGTTTCCTATGTTCCTCCTACTGTCGTAGTCAAGCTACTACAGCATAGCGGTCTAGGGTCGAACACGGGGATGGGTTTTCATCCTATGAATGATTTGCATCAGTGTTTGAAAATGGTGAGGCTTTTATTTGGATTTGTGGATTTGTTTCAAAACAGTGAGGTTTGGTTGTTTACTGGCTAACTGTACTGGCTTAAAATAAAGTGTGAAATGGTAACCTTGAAGGTTTGTAGCCACTCAGTTTGATAACGTGGGCAAACAAGTGTCCCTGTCATATCCTCAGACATGGCAAGTAACATAAGGGCCAAAGCCATAACCGGATCTTTGTTTAACTATAAAACCTAACCCTAAAACCAGTCCTATTTGAGTCAACACAGGTATGATGCATCCAAAGCCCCTTTCAGTTTAAAACCCTAGCACTCAACCTCATTTCAGTGGCTCGTAAAGGCCATCTAAAGAATATCAATGCATCTAACAATAAGTATGCATCACTCCCAAAGCATGGTATCACAAAGTAATGACATTAAATGACATTAAACCCTGGGCTTTAAAAGATGGGAGCCATAAATACAAAGACACCCATTTAAACATGAGGACCACTCCGCGTAACCGCCCAAAACCAAAGCATGAAGTAACCTTCCTCTTCAAGGCTATGTGGCTTAGCCAAGCATCCCTTTGAATTGTCATCCTCAAGGGTGTTCGCAAACCTAGAAAATGAAAAAGAAAGAGGAGAGAGAAGCAGAGAAAAGCAAACCTAAAATGAAAGTCGGAATTCTTCCTTGAAATCAAAAGTTGCTTAGGGTTACAAAATCACGGGGCTTATATAGTCCACCCAAAGTGAAAATACAAGAAATGCCTAAAACATTACTTAAACAGCGACAAGGTGGTAATACACCAAACGAGTCGCTTATGAACAAACACACAAAATTAACAGGCGTGAATTTTGTTATAAGAAAATTTCGCTAGCTCAGCTTAAATTACACGTAGATAGCTTAAATTGGAGAAAATTTCTCTATCAGTGAATGGCTAGCTAGCTTAAATTCACAAATTCCCAGCTGAAAACACAGATAGCTTAAAAATGGTGAATTCCTCGCTTAGGCACGCGGGATATTCAAGCAGATAGCTTAAATTTCATTAGCCTAGCGAATACCCTCCACTCTCAATCCCAGTAAATTTTCGCCATGATTGCAATTTTTCAATCCCAAATAAAATTTTCGCAATCATAGCTAAATTTCCCGGAATTGCCTCTCGTCACCGCTGACACGCATCCACCGACTCTCTTCATCACGTTGCCTTCAATTCCACACTGAGTTTTGATATTGTTGATGGCTGAAAATAGTTTCAATCTTCATGGTTCAAGACATATCTCGAGCATCAACTCAACTCAAGCAATAAGGCATGCAAAACCCGCAAAATAACCAAAAATAACCTCGAAATGGCATAAGTGATACTAAGTGGAGCCGCACATCACTGCTTAATTGATATGATTAGTGCAAAAAGTACTCAAACCTATCTCACTGGGCTCAAAATAGCACTTCGGCACTAATCACACCCCCAACCTACACGCTGCTAGTCCCTTTAGCAATGCAAAAACAATATGACATGCATGCAAAGGATTTTCTCTCAAAAAGTTTTATGGTTCAAAAGGTATGTACATATAGGTATTACCTTTAAAATGAACAA
Organism: Tetrastigma voinierianum; assembly: GCA_016808115.1. NCBI lineage: Eukaryota > Viridiplantae > Streptophyta > Magnoliopsida > Vitales > Vitaceae > Tetrastigma > Tetrastigma voinierianum. The sequence goes on from JAEQBH010009159.1 coordinate 41,360, forward strand.
TTGATACCTTCGTCAAAACCAACACGAGAGAAACAAACCATATAAGTATCAAGTTTTAGGTCAACATCGGATCCATGGTTCTCAACCCGAATTTCCACCAAAGTCTAATGGTTCCTAATGTAACCAGATCGAGCCAATAAATTGCAAAATTATTCCCTCCCCCCAACCGATTCGTGCCACAGTAGGCTGAGCTAAAATCAACAAAATTTATATACACCTGTTCTACTATCACGTAGTCAAACTATCGCAAGAGATAGTGGTCTAGATCGAACACGGGATGGGTTTTCATCCTAAAAATGGTTTGCACAAGGAACGCAAAAGGCTTTCTATTTGGACTCTTTTTGGAATTGTGTTTCAAAAAACAAAGGGGAATGGTTTGAAACTGAGAATCAAAAACTAAAGTAAAAGAAAAGTTAACTTTGAAGATTTAGGTTACTAACTTAAGTGTGTGGCAAACAAGTGTCCTCGGGTTTTATCCTTCGCATTATGACATGCAACCTATAGTCCATGGTATAACTCGGGATCTATATTTAACTAGCAAACCTCACCTATGAAGCAACTTCTATTTGAGTCAATATTGTGTAGCATGCGCTTATGGCCCCTTTTAAAACCCTAACATTAAATTATCATTTCGTAGGCTCGTGAAGACCATCTAAAGAACAACAAGGCATCTCTCACCCGTGCACTCAGATCCTAAAGCATGGAGAGAGAGTATTACAAAATAATAACAAAGAAATGTTACTTAACCCTAATTTGGAAATGAACCCTAACATGTAAATATTATCTCAAAGGCTCAGAAAGACCATCTGGTAAAGAATCACAAGTGATTTCTCTCACTCGAATATTTACTTCGATCCTAAAGCATGGAGAGTATTGGCCAAATCAATAATATTCAATGTTATGCAACCATGTTTTGAGAATAAGGCCATAAATACACTACCCGTAGCTTGGTACAAAAGGACAACATGCATATGCCCACCACTCCGTTAGCTTCCTTCCTCTCTTCTGGAAGAAAGGAGGCTTAGCCAAGCATCTTCGAGTCATCATCCTCGCAGTGGTGTTTGGCGAGAAAGGGAGAAAGAAGAGAGAGAAGAGAGAAAAGAAATAAAAGCAAAACCTAAAATAAAAGACTTTATGTACAAAATAAAAACTTACAAAATTATTCTTCTCCCAAATTGTTCCTCCAATTCTTGTTACTTAGGTTACAAAACAAGAGGGGTTTATATAGGCCTCCTCAAGGTATGAAAATACCAAAAAACCTACAAATTTGGCTAAGTTATTGGACAATTAAGTAATACACCAAGTTCGAGGCTATTGCATTAATTACAAAGCATGACATGGCATCAATTTTCGCTTAGGGTCAAGAATTTGCCAATTAGCGAAATCAACAGTCTAGCGAACAAGAAATTCGTTGTTAGCTTAAACAAGAAATTTCCTCATGGTTAGCGAAATTCCTTGCGGTAGTTTAAATCAATTATTTTCACGGTATGAACAGCACTAGCTAAATTTTGAGTGGTCTAGCGAATTACATTTTCGGCTAGGTTACGGCTTTCGCTGGCTGTCATAGTACCCGCATCCTGAATAAAAATTTTCGCAAACTCTAGCTTAAAATTCCTGTACTTTGTTGATCTTTCACCGCTTTTTCATCCCGCTTCAACCCATCCTATTTTCTTCTACTTTGCCTTGTTTTCTAATGAATCTAAAAAGTCGGTTGATGGCCGAGACTTGAATTCCAAATTTCATGATCTATCCTTTGTATTGAGATTGAACTCCAACAAAGCAGCACAAATACTCACAAAACAACCAAAAATACCCTCCTCTCAATGGCATAAGTGTTACTAAGAAGACTAGGAACACTTCAATTGGTATAAATGACATGATTAATGCGCAAAGCACTACAAACCCATTCAATATAGGGTTAAAATTGCACTTTTGGGCACTAATCACACCCCCCAACCAAAACGCAGTCCCTTAGCAATGCAAAACAAAAAAGGAAGATGTAATGTGGGTGATTTTCAAAAAGGTTGTGATTCAAAAAGGTTGATGTACTTATACATATTACTTTAAACTGAACAATTGATATCAAATTTGAAAACTGATATGAAAGAACCAAATCCATACAAGAACAATTTCATGTCAAAATTGGTTCCATGATTCTCAACTTGAGTTTCCACCTAAGTCTAATGGTTCTTTTATGTTACCAGATTAAGTCAATAAAATGAAAATGGTTCCCTCTCCCAACTCCAGTTAATCGACATGGCCTTAAGTCGCTGAACAACCTAGATAGGGCTAGTTAAGCACTTCTTTTCTCTTTTTCAATTATAATGTAGGATGCAATGCTTAAAATTCGAAGGTTCACCAAAAAGTCCGTAAATGGTCCACCGATGACCTCCTAACCACTCAAGGTTTAGGGGCATCAAGCCAAAAGGATCAATGACCACTAACTCTATAGGTTTCACCTGACTCAAATGACTCAAAATTGAGCACCTACACCGCTAAACTCACCTATCCACCCATGTAACGAACACAAAATCGATGACTCCCAAACTACTAAGGCTTAGTGGCATCGGGTTTCAAACGCTACTATATACACTGACCGTGCTCGGGTTTCCAGCTAAAATTTCAATGACTTTATTTTTATTTTCTTTTCTTTCTCGCTTTTCTTTTCTTTTCTTTTTCCTTTGAAGACAACATCGGGTCTTCAAATGTGGGTAACTCAAACTATCCTAGGTAGCCAACATACCTAAGGCCGGCTTACAAAGTGAAAGAGGTGCAAATTCACAAAATTTTACTCTAAAATAACTGAGTGCAAGGTGTGAATTAGGCACAGTGGGGAAATTTCCAAGTTGAGCATGTCGGACTCCGGGTGGATCGACCAAAATTTAATTCAAAGCGCTGAATTTGCTTCATAGAAGTGACAAAATGATGATTCAATCATCCAGCTTATAGCAATTCAATTGTCCAATTGAAGCAATTCAATTGTCCAGTTGAAGCAATTCAATTGTGTAATTGAAAAGAAAAAACCACTACACATGGAAAAGGCACAAAACATGATATGCAAAAGTCTATGTATATAAACTGAATAGCTTTTGATATAGCCAAAATGGCTAGTACATGCATACAAAGTTAAATGATACAGGAAAATATCACCGCCACATATGGCTAATACATGATTCCTAATCAAAAATTAGTAGGCAACTTGATAAAGTCGTAATTACACAAAAATATAAAGAAACCCAACTACCTCACCGCTGCTGTGGCGCTGGTTCAGAGCCATACCGCATATCCATGAGGTCACGAACCGTGGAGCTTAGAAATGCCGGTGTCTGGTGTCTAAACCCGAAACCAAAGACCAACCAAACCGGCCATGCCATGCCGCACGTGCGGTCGCCATCGCTTTTGATGTAGTGGCAAAGGTCGCATACGCCACTAACTTCAATCTTAAAGATGTATAAAGTGATAGTGGCCTTCATGATGGGTGTTTCACGTGTTTGGTTGCGTCGTTGTGCATGAGCAAAGATGAAGACTGAGTCGTGGATGCCGGTAATGGGTCAGTTAGTCGTCAATGACTTTTTAAAGCTCTTCCCCCCAGTTCCTTCCCATTACTTTCCTCACTCAACAAGGGAAGGATTTTTCTTCTTTTTTCCATGGCCCATATATTACACTCAATTGTGGGCATCCCAGCTCTTCGTAGATCTCTCAATCGGTCTCTACTTCATTTCCTCCCGAGGTCAGTAGCTTGAACCCTCGCCACCCAAAATCGCTTCGGGGCCAAGCACTCTTCCTCCGCATTCTCCCCTCCTCCGGATGATCAAGATGCCGGGAAAACTTTGAAACGTGGCACCGGTTGGTCCAATTTCGCTTCCATTTCACTTTGAAGTTCATCAATTCTCTTGTTTACATTGTTTTCCATAGTGTCAATTTTTTGACTTAATTGAGCATTGATTTTCTTTTGCTCTTCCACAACATCACCTACTAGTTTGGTAAGGTCCAGAATGGCCTGCTCAACAGGAGAAATTAATTGTGGTGGTTGAGGAGTTGAGATATACTGTGGAGGCACCATATAGGAGGGTGCACTCATCCAATGGTCTTTGTAATCCCTCATGGATCTAGGTGGGTTTGATTTCTCCTGTGGTCACGATTTTGCCATGCGAGGTTCCTATAGTCCCTCATTGTCATATATGCCCTAGGGTTACTCTCCTGATTGTATTGCTCTTCATGTGGGGGTTCCATTTTCTCTCAGTCAATTTTTCCATTAACCCGAACCTGAATGCTTTGCTCTTCAGAATTTTTGATCCACCCGAAACGGGATTCCCACAGCAGTAAGTGGGCAACCCAAAAACAAATACTCCTTCAAGAATAACTCGCATATTTAAGCAACAGTTGAAATAAAACAAAGAAAAATGATCGTATGAAAAACAAAAAATGTTGAAGTTATCGCTTAAGTGATGAAACTCTGTAGTTACTGTAGTTTGGTTACAAAAGAGTTAAAAAGGTTACCTTCACTTGTGATGTTGGATCACAAGTACACTTCAACTCATCATTAGTAGTTTACACCATCCCTATGAACGGCGCCATTTGATTCGCGGGGCTGTCAAATAGTCGAAAGCAAAATCAACAAAATTTATATACACCTGTGCACCCTACTACACGTCGTAGTGAAGCTACTCAAAGATAGCGGTTCCAGATCGAACACGGATGGGTTTTCATCCTAAAAATGGTTTGCATCGCTGCACGGTTGCAAGGCTTTCTATTTGGACTCTTTGGAATTGTGTTTCAAAAAACAAAGTGGAATGGTTTGGAAACCGAGAATTGTAAAACCGAAAGGAAAAAGGTGAAAGGCTAACTTTGAAGATTTAGGTTACTAACTCTGGCAAGTTGGGGCAAACAAGCTGCCCTCTGTTTTATCCTCATTAAGACATGCAACCTATAGTCCATGGCATAACCGGATCTATATTTAACTAGCAAACCTCACCCATGAAGCAACTCCTATTTGAGTCAATACAGGTAGCATGCAGTTATGGCCCCTTTTTAAACCCTAACATTAAATTATCATTTCAGGCTCAGAAGACCAATCTTAAAGAACAAATGTTGCATCTCACCAGACTGTATCCTAAAGCATAGAGTACATAAAATAATAATAAAGAATGTTACTTAACCTCTAATTTGAAGAACCCTAACATGTAAATATTATCTCAAAGGCCTGTGAAAGACCATCTTTAAAGAATCACGCATTTCCCCTCTCTCACTCGAATATGTACTTGATCCTAAAGCATGGGAGAGTATTGGCCAAATCAATATTCAATGTTAACCACTGTTCTTGAGAATATAAGGCCATAAATACACTACCCAGAAGCTAGCACAAAAGGACAACATGCATATGCCCCACCACCAAGCTGGGGGCCTTCCTTCCTCTTTCACAAAGAAAGGAGGCTTACTGTAAGCATCTCTTGAGTTGTCATCCTCAAGAGGGTGTTTGGCAAACTCAGAGAAAGGGAGAGAAAGAAGAGAGAAGAGAGAAAAAGAAATAAAAGCAAAACCTAAAATAAAAGACTTTATGTACAAAATAAAAACTTACAAAATTATTCTTCTCCCAAATTGTTCCTCCAATTCTTATTACTTAGGTTACAAAACAAGAGGGGTTTATTGACAGGCCGAAAACGCGGTGTATAAAATGAATGCCTATGCTAAGTGCAATTAGCTCCCAAGTAATATAGTGTACTAGTACGAAAATTTATCCACGTGGAAAGATGAATTGACTACGTAGATTCTCGCTCTTCTGCACAATATCTCAATAAATGATTCTAAGAGGGAATTTAAGTACTAATCAGAATCTGCTTATTGGTTTTGCAAATTGATAATGTGGGAGCCTAGGTTAAATCTCCCCCGTCACATTCGATGGATTATTCTTCTAAAGATGTTGTTGGCTCTAATTGTTTAAAACATATCAATCGCGAGGTGATCTTGCCTACGAGATATCCTCTCTCGAGGTATATTCGCCTATTTCGTGAATAGAATTGAGTATATCTCTATCTCAACTCGGTATTCATAAATGCTTAATGTTCAACCCCAAATACCACCTTCTCAGTTCTGAATATCTCTATTATCTCGACCATAAAGGGCTACTCTACCCGTATCCTCGAATACCCTCATCTCTCGAATCTTTGATCTTCAAGCAAGGATGTTAATATTGGCCGTATATCATATAATTAACATAAGTATAGAGTAGATGCTTATAAATTAACAACAATTAATTAACAGAAAGGTTAAACTCTAATCCATTGTTTGTGTGATGTATTTAATGTAACCTCTAGAAATAAGTTTTAGAACATCATGGAAGGAAGAAATAAAATATGTAATGGAAGAACATCCCTCGCGTGATCCAAAAATAATCAAACAATAATGAAACACCAATACAAGTCCAAGGAGATCCTTGAAGTCCGGTGCTTTTTCGTGTGCTCTCCAATTCCGCAGATCTCGGTCAAAATGCTCTTCGATCCCCCAAAAATCCCGAGCCCCCGCATTTAATGATGATGCGTATCTTAACGTTGACGTCATGACGCGGCGACGTCATGACGTGGAGACGTCAGCGACGCGGATACGCCGCGGACGTGGCAGTTGACTTCTCAGATGCTCCTCATTTCTCCAAAATGCCTTCCGTAAGCTGTTCTTTCGCCACGCGCCCTCGTATTCCAAAACAAAAACTAAATAAGGAATCTAACACTAAAATTATATAAATAATGCCAAATCAACATGAAAATGCAAGACTGACGCGAGTATAATCTGAGTGTTTTAAGCACTCATCACACCCCCAAACTTAATTTCTTGCTTGCCCTCAACCAAGAACCGAATCTGTACCAGGACACTCACCCGACACTATGTAACTCACACTACACAAGAATGCATGCTGAAAATAGGGATCAATTTGGACTGGATTCACATACCCAACGCTTTCGCTCGATGTTCAAATGAAGGCATACAGATACTTGACTTTCTATGACTTCGAACGAGGTATGTGCAAATCGAATGGTGCTTCCACTCCCATGTTCAATGGTCGCTCCAAAACCCTATGTGCCTATGGTAGGTGACCTCCAGAATATGCCGAGTTCCGATACCCCCAAACTTAAGTTCAATCACCTATTAGGAAGAATCTAACTAGGACAAGGATAGAAATCTAATTCAATTATTCATGCCTTACATATCTAGGAATCTCCTATGTACCAAAAACAAATGGAAGAAGACCAGCGCCGCCAAGCAGTTTTAGCCAAGTGTTCATGTAGCGGGGATCCATTGGTGACTCACCAGTTGGTTAAGGGCACCAGCATTGAGTTCCCTTCAAACTTTCACCTAACACTCAACCAAACTCGACGGGGCCCTAGGTTGAGTGAATGCATCCATCTTCCGTCCCATAACTGCGCTAGTCACGACTCCCGCCGCTGGTCAGTGCATTAGGGCTTTGATAGGCCCCTCAGACTGTGCCCGGGATTCCGATTGGATGATCCCGCTTATTCTTATGCATATGCCTATTTTTATTTTTTTTTTTTTTCTTTTTTCTCTTTTCATGTTTGTATTTTTCTCTCTTTCGTTGGGGGCCTGATGGCAATCCTCTTGTTTAGGTGTCCCATCACTCAAATGGTTCGAATCTCCCTAGGTTGGCTCTAATTTCAGTAGTTGGTCTGGCAATTTCTATGCATACTGATCACACTTAGTGTGCGAAAGTGATAGAGCTCTTGAAATTTGCTCTCGATCACCCAGGATTGGTTCACTAGCCTTTTCACTTATTCAATCTAATTACCGAGCATCAAACAAATGTATGCATCTAAACAAATCTATATAGTGAATTCAATCTAAAAATCGATCCTCAATTTTCAACATGGCACAACCGAATGTACTAATACATTATGTACGAATATCCTAAAAACAACAAACAACTAACAACCGACTCATACCAACATAAGCAAATATGCGCGATGCACAATAACTCAAACAAATATCATACTACTCTGCTAACCCATGCAATACTAAAAAACAAAACACAACCTAAATGCGAACAACTAACAATACTATAAACTAATAAACTAAAACAAACTAAATAGCAGCATAAAACAAAACATAGTATCCGGGAACAAAATACCCCCCAAACGTTGATCCCGGCAAGGGCCCCACCGGTCAAATAAAAACAAAGAGGGCAAGGGACTCCTCAGATCATCGCGGTGGCGTGGCGTACGTGAAAGCTGATACCGCTGCAGTCGGCCGTATAGCCCGTCGTCGCCAGAGAATGATGGCCCACGCCGAATCGCGGCGTGATGTCGCCACGCAGCGCCCATGTCTCGAGGTAACGAGGGATTCGGGAAGCCCCGGCCTCATCCCACGCGCTCAAACGCCGACGAGAGCACCGGTCCCTACCATCTGGGAAAGGACTAGGGAGGACCTCGCTTCGCTCCGAGGCCGGGCCAAAGGAGGCGGGGTGGAGGCCGAGACTCCAGGACCGGCACGTCCTCCCGGGTGCCCACCTGGGGAATCCACAGCGAAATCCGATAGTCGGAAGCCTTTCGTCTCTGCCCCGAGGGCTCATGGCCCGAGTCATAGCAACCTCAGTCAAGGGACACTGTGTGTGTCCCGCTGAATCGATATGGTCTTGAATGGATGGAAGCCGTGCCTCATTGTCGCTTGGCAGGCACCCGCTGTTTGCACGCTTCAAGATCGTAAAAGGGTGCCCGTGTTCATTTTCGCATCCCGCTATGGAGGATGGCATCCCCATAACCGCCCAACGCCAAATGGTATATCCTCTGTAAGATAGCGTAGTCGAGCAAGCGAGCTCGGGCGCTTACCTCACACACATTCGCCGAAGCCGGTATAAGACGCGAAGGGATAAAGTGATGCCACACCTAGAATGTGTGCCAAATGCTCGGGCTCAAATTTACTGCGTGACCCGCTATTGATCCCCACTCACCCTAACCTTTGTCAACACTCTGATGACCTCATGGTAGTCGTGCTCGCGGGAGTCGATCAAAGGCCCGGGGTGGGATATGCTCGAGGCCATAGTAGCCATTGATCGACCTCGTACAATGTCAGCCAATACACCTCGCACTCGACCTTTGAGGACGCTGGAGGCGAGGTCATGTGAGAATTCCCAACTACGCCACGGGCACATGGTAGGTCGGGCACAAAGCACGCCAACCCTTGGCCTCGATATTTGCTAAAAAAATCAAGCCGGGGCGGTGAAACCCTTTCTCTCTTACTCGAAGGATCGCTTTTTGTAAATTATGCTAAACCGATCCGCGCAAGATCCGCTTACAAAACGCGAGGCATCGAACGCTGGGAGCCTGGGCCCCATTCGGGTCCGACCGGGCTAAGGGTGCAACTTTGCCGCTTGCCGACATCCTAAATAAACCAAACAACAAACACCTAATATGCACGACAAAAGAAATTAACTAAACACTACCTAAAGACTCAATCAAGACCTAAAGAGGACTAAAAACCCCAATGAATCTAGTTAACCCGAATGACCCCAAAAGACCTCTAGGCTACAAAAAACACATAAAGAAACCCTAAACGACTATACCCAAGCTAGAATCGGACACACAGTGGTGGAGAAGCCACTATGGTCCAAACCCACAATGTAAGACTTGGCGAGGCTCATTGGCAAAGAGAAGATCTCTTATTTGGCCCAGCCGAAGCTCCTGGCAAATGGTGCCAGGGTTTCGAGGAGGAGATGGTGCGTGAAAGGCCAAAATGCCTATTCTTGGTTTAAAACTGGGTCCCCACGTCAGCGACGTGAAGCACGCCGCGACGCGGCGCAGGATAAATACCAAACGACGCCGCGACGCGGCGATCACGCCGCGACGCAGGCCACCCAACGACGCCGCGACGTGAGAAATCCACCGCGACGCGACAGGGCTTTTATGTAAATTGACGTCGCGACGTGAGAATACACGTCGCGACGTGATTGAGAGGTGTAAAATTTGATCGGCCGCGACGTGAAATCACACGCCCCGACGCACGAGAATTCGGGAAATGACGGTCGCGACGTGAAATCTCACGACTGCGCAGAAGGTCTCCAAGACAATTTATATACCAAAAAACCCTCAATTTTTCGAGAACTCCACTCTGTAAACTTCCCTCGACTTTGAACCCTCCGCAAGCCTCGACTCCACACTGCCTCCGAAATTAAACCACCAAGTTAAAACACCGGACACGGATGCAATAAAATTCAAAATTTATGAAAACAACAATAGAACTGTAAACTTAAAAACAAAGTTTTAGAAAACTTGGGTTGCCTCCCAAGAAGCGCTATGTTTAATGTCGTTAGCTCTGAATCTCAGTGTGAGATATTCTTAGAAGAAAGTGGGAAATTTTTACGCGTCTCCTTTTAGTGTGCACTCCCCATGTTCAAGGTGGATGAAATACTTTCCTGTCTTCATGTACTTGCCTCCTCGTTGTCTTTATGTGCAATAATAGGCTTTTCCGAAGTTATTCGCCTTGTCTTGGTAAAAATCTCGTATAATGAAGTTCGAGATATCTTCATTCGATCGTCGTCCTGATGCTTCATTGGCCGGAATACATGGAAAATGATCATCTCTTCTCCTCGACTCTCAATTTGGAGTTCACCTTCGCATTACTATTGATTTTGAGCTTTTCCCGTGGCCAGGAAGGGTCTACCAAGTATGATTGGAACTGAGTTGCCTTCCTCCATGTCTAGAATGACGAAGTCTGCTGGAAGAACGAATTTACCAACTTTTTACTGTGACATTTTCGATTATACCCGAGGATGTTGATAAGACCTATCTCGCAAGTCAGAAACCGATTGTGGTCGATTTTGGCTCCCCAGCCTTAGCCTTTAAACATCGAAAGCGCACTGCTGATGCCGGCTCCCCAAATCACACGTAGCTTTCCGCATACTTGGTCTCTATAGAGAATCCAGATAGCAAAGCCGCCAGATTCAAGTTTCGGGAGTTTCTTTGGTGTGATGGCACTCGCATTCCCTCGCTTAAAAGCGATGGTCCCATATTCCTCTAACTTCTTCTTACTCGCCAAGATCTTTTTCATGAATTTCACGTAACTTGGCATGTTCTCCAATGCCTCCAAAAAGGGTATATTAATATGTAGCCTTCGAAGATGTCAAGAAACTTTCGTAAATTGCTTCTCTAATCCTACCTTTCTTCAACCACCGAGAGGATACCAATTGGTATGCGACAGTTCATCTCTCGTTTTGTCTGCTTCACCTGCTCCTTCCTAACTTTTTATTATCTTGATTACTCTCGTATCTCTGGTTGCTCATCTTGTATTTGGCCTTTAGGATGTCGTGGTCTGCTTCCCACTTTGCTCTCTTAATGCTAGTCGCGACTGGGATTTAACTCTTTTCCACTCCTAGAGTGATGGCCTTGCAAGACTCTTTTCCTTCTCCTCTAGGGTTTACCTCCGAATTGCTTCTGGTAGTGAACCCCATTGCCTCTCCTCACAATAGATCGCCATTCGCCCATCCGTACCTCCGCATTTCTCAACCGTGCCGCTCGTTTTTCAATCGGGTTGCTTCTCATCGCTTGCATACTCGCTTTGTCTCATTCATGAAGGCTGTGTGTGAGGTGAGCATCTTGGCTAGGGCTTTGTTTTGGGTCTACCTTTTCCCTCGTGGAGGTGTCCACTAACCTGGGCTTGATGGTGTATATTGTTCCTACTATTCCGCCCACCCATACCCTGATAGTTTCGACCTGTTTCCTGTCTCCCGACCAGCCACGCCACCCTTGTCCCCCGATTCCGACATTCTCGTAGCCAAGCCCCATACGAACCTTGTCGCGGTGATTGATTCCGGGATCGAACTCGACACGTACTGAGCTTGCTCTACGATAGGGTTTCCCGACTGACAATCTGCACTACTATGTTGACCCCCACAAAATTCACACAATTCCTGTGGGTTGGTGGCATTAGCTGCTCCTCATTGGTCTATTCAATCGCTTTAGTTAGCCGTGCACATGATTGACCGGGATTGTTATGATCGCATTGTCGGTGCCACTCCACCGTATTCACGGCAGCTAGCCTTCTAGCCACTCGATTAGTATTGGTCGCTGCGTCTTCTAGAATCTCATACGCCTGATCTGCGGGTTTTCATCGTTGATCCTCCACCAAGCATCGATCATCGCTCGGGTTGCATTTCTTAGACCATTGTAGAAGGTGTGATTTGCATCCATCCGGTTAGCCTGGTGGGGGCCACTTCCTCAATAATTCATGAAACCTGTCCCATGCCCTCACCCAGGCTCTCCCCTCAAGTCACACCCAAATGTGTTGATCTCGCACAAGCTGTGCAATTTTCAATTATGGGAAGAATCTTGGTCGTAAATTTTTGTACTGTGTCATTCCATGTAGTAATGGAATCGTGGTCGATCGGTTAACCAAAGGTTTGGCTCTATCCCAGTGACAATGGGAACAAATTTCTTTAGCCTTAGCGTCTTCGACTATATACTTGATAAGATCGCAACCGAGAAAATTAGTCAAATGCATGTTTGATTCTCATGAGGTAGTCCATGGAATAAGATGTTCTGAAGCATCTGCACTGTGACTGACTTCAATTCGAAGTTGTTTGCTTGAATCGGTGGCCGTCTGATAGCTGTCTGCACAACAGTCGGCGGTAATACGAACTCATCTAGAAGCATATACGGATCGTCTGGCTGTATAAATGGTCTGGGCGCTTGACTTCTCCCATGATTCCCATTACGACTTCTCTGTGGTTCCGTTTGCTCAACACCAAACTCTTGTTCTTCCGTGTTTTCCATGGCTGTTGGTTCTATCTCGTCTGTTCTCTCGTTCCTACGCAATCTATGCGTAAGTCTTTCTCTCGCTCAGATTACACAAGTAAGTTGATTATCCACCATTGTCGATGTACCCACCGAAACCTCGTGATCAAGAATAACACACAAACCAAAGAAAACCAAATTACTGGAAGACTTGTAATAAAATGAACAAAAGTAAAGAAAATTTCAAAATACTATCTATGTGCTTACTACTCTATATCAATTTAAGCCTTTCCTCAAGAATCTACGCCAAAACTCTGACAGCTTCGAAAACGCTTGTATAAAATGAATGCCTATGCGCAAGTGCACGCTGCAGCCCAAGTAATATAGTGTACTAGTGTACGAGTATCGATCCACAGGAAAAGATAACGATCTACAGAGATTCTCGCTTCTTCTGCATAACATTCAATAAATGATTCTAAGAGGGAATTTAAGTACTAATCAGAATCTAAGCTATTGGTTTTGCAATTGATATCGTGGGGCTTCAGGTTAAATCTCCTCGTCACATTCGATGGATTATTCTTCTAAAGATGTTGTTATTCTAATTGGTTTATAACATATCAATGGCGAGGTGATTCGCCTACGAGATACTCTCTCGAGGCATATTCGCCTATTTCGTGAATAGAATCGAGCATATCTCTATCCTCAACTCCTAAGATTCTAAATGCTTAATGTTCAACCTTAAATACCACCTTCGTGTTCGAATATCTCTTATTACCCGGACCGCAAAGGCTACTCTATTTCAGATCCTCGAATACCCTCATCTCTCGAATCTCTGGATCTTCAAAGTGTAAGGATGTTAATATTACGATATTATCATATAATTAACATGCATAGAGTAGATGCGATAAATTAACAACAATTAATTAACATGAAAGGTTAAATCCTAATCCATTGAGCCAGACAGGTTTAATGTAACCCTAGAAATGTTAACATCACGAAGGAAAGAAATAAAATATGTAATGTGAAGAACATCCTCATGTGATCCAAAAATAATCAAAATAATAATGAAACACTAATACAAAGTCCAAGGAGATCCTTGAAGTCCTGCGGTTGCGTGTCTTCCACCCGTATCTCTGGCCGCACGCTCTCGAGATCCCCAAATCCCGGAAATCCCTCGCATTTAATGACGAGATGCGCATCTGAAATGACATCGCGACGCAGACGCCGCTGACGCGGAGATCGTCGCGATGGAGACGTCAGCGCGACGTGACGCCGCGACGTGGCGTTGAATTCTTGCATAATTTCATTTCCTCCAAATGGCTCGTGGTTGTTCTTTTCGCCATCATGCCCGTGATTCCAAAACAAAAACTAAATAAGGAATCTAACACTAAAATTATATAAATAATGCCAAATCAACATGAAAATGCAAGACTGACGCGAGTATAATCTGAGTGTTTTAAGCACTCATCATTTATATAGGCCTCCTCAAGGTATGAAAATACCAAAAAACCTACAAATTTGGCCGGATATTAAGGTATCAAATTAAGCAATACACCAAGCTCGAGGCCAGACACTACAGCACGACGAGGCATCAATTTTCGCTAGGCTGAAGAATTTCGCTAATTAGCGAAATCAACAGGTCTAGCGAAAACAAGAAATTTCAAGTATGGGTGGGCAATAGCTAACGAAATTTCGCTAAACTAGTAAATTTTCATGAAGCAAAATCAATTATTTTCGCTAAGGAACAAAGCAAAATTTGAGTGGTCTAGCGAAATTTGGCATTTTCTTAGGTTGCGCAATTTTCATATAGGTTGCAAATTTCGCAATCATAGCGAAAATTTTCAAGCAACTCTGCGAAAATTCCAGCTTTGTTGATCTTCACGCTTCTTCATCCTCAGCTTCAACCGCATCCTATTTTCTTCACTTTGCCTCTGGGTTTTCTCATTGATTCTGTAATGGTTGACGGCCGAGACTTGAATTCCAACTTCATGATTCATCCTTTGTATTGAGACATTGAACTCAACAAGGCACAAATACCAAGCAAACAACCAAAATACCCTCTCAATGGCATAAGTGTTACTAAGAAGACTAGAACACTTCAATTGGTATAAATGACATGATTAATGCGCAAAAAGCACTCAAAACCTATCTAATATAGGGTTCAAAATTGCACTTTTTGGGCACTAATCACCAACCTAGCTACTGGCATGGCCTTAAGCTGTTGCACAACCTAGATAGGAAAAGCTACACTCTTCTTTTTTTATTTGACTTCATTGTAGGGTGCAATGCTTAAAACTCGACTTCACCAAAGTCTGTGTAAGGTCCACCGATGACTCCCAACCAATTAAGGTTTAGGGCATCAAGCCAAAAGGATCACTTGACCACAAACTCCGCAGACTTCACCCCGGACTCCGAATGACTTCTAGAATTAAGCACCTACAACGCGCTAAACCCTACCCATTCACCCGTGTAACGAACACTAAGTCGATGACTCCCAACCAATTGGCTAGCTTAGTGGCATCTGCTCAAAGGCTACCATATACCCTGACCGTGTTCTGAATCAAGGCAAAGTGTCATTTAATTTTTATTTTTCTTTTTCTTATTTTCTTTTTCTTTTTGCTTTTTCTTTTCTTTTCCTTTTTGGAAGAATACATTGGTCTTCAAATATGGGTAACACAAACATATTATGAGTTGTCAACATGTCTAAGGCTGGCTTTGCAAAGTGAAAGGAGGTACATAATTTCACAAACTTATTGGTACAATCCGCGCAAGGTGTGAATTAGTTAAAGGTGGAATGTTCAAGGTTGAGCTTGCTGGAACTTCCATTGACCAAAAACTGAATCAAACATGGAATTGTTCTAACATTAAAGTAACATGCAGAGTTTCACTTTTCCAATTAAAGGCAATTCAATTGTTCAATTGGAGACAAAAGTGGATACACAAAGTGGAGGCACAAAGGTGATATGCAAAAGTGTAATAATCTGAAAATAACACTGTATAGCTTTTGATATAGCCAAACTGGCTACTATATGCATAACAAAGCTAAACATAGAAAAGTATCACTGCCTACTATGGCTAATACATGAATCCTACACAAAATTTAGTAGGCAGTTGATAATGCTGATAACTATACAAAAACATAAAAGGAGCCTAACCACCCTTACCCGGTGGTGGTGGGTCTCAGAGGCCGCCGCTACCAACATATCCAAAGAGGCCGCCGCTGCGTTACCTATCTGGCCAAGCGTGATCGCGCTAAGACCCAGCGGGTCATGACTACTGAGCATGGAGGACAAGACGGCTGTGGCTTCACCAGCCAACCTTTGGTTCTCAGGTCGCTCGGGTAGCGCCAATGAGTATACAGCATCCATAACACCAGCAATCTCTCTGGTGCTGACATGAACGTACTCCGGCGAGTGCTGTGATGTAAATGATGGCCTCGAGTATCACGGGTCGCGCAATGGGCAAAGTGGAGTGAGGAGACGGAGGAGATATATCGCACGGTCTCGTCCATCTCGACCTAAGCATGCACATCTCTCCGAGAGTCCTCTGGCCTCGCCCGCACCTCCTCCCCGGTCCCCGCCGGGCCGAAGGAGAAAAGATATTCCAGATCACCATCGCCGTCCATCGACAACTGCAGGGCACGAATCCTCCCTCTCATCCGTGGCTCCTCCGAAAGCCCAAGTGCCCGGTGACCCCGCCTCGGGAGTCGTGGCATCGCAAAGGTAGACTCTCTCGGCCGAGCCAGCCCTGGGCGGTGGACCTGTTCGAAATGCAGTAGGAGGTCACTAACTCGAGGGATCAACCGTAATCCCTTCGAGATCCAGATGCAGCCTCTAGAGGATGGCTCTCACGGGCCAGACATAGTGTCAAGCGGAAAGAGGCTCGTCTCCGAGCAGTGGTCGATGAGGAGATCCGAGGCGACACCGCCTCCCGAATAGTACAAACCCTCACTGTGGTGTCTCGAGCGATCGCGGACCATCTCCTGGCCTGGCCGAGGCCGCCCGATATCCTCCAAAGATTGGCCCGCAGACCACCGCAGCCCACGCGTACCGATATGTCCACGTCGAAGCACTCCCGGTCGCATCATCTATAGTGAACCTGAGCTCAGCCGACTAGGTGCTCCCGAGGTCATAGAGTGGTAAAATCAAGAACCACCCGGGTAGAGGAACCGCCTCGGCGCCATTGAATGGCGTATGAGTAGTGCTCGACAACAGACAGTCTCGAACCTGGGTCACTATCAACGCCGGGACATCATAGTACGACTCCCCATGGAAGTCTCTCGAATGAAGCCCTACATTCCCCGGATAGGTGCCCACTCATCAAGGGCCTCCTAACTCAAGGTCAGGATAATCGTGGGCGAAGATGTCATCGTCGATGGTGACGGTTCTGGGCCCGATGAAGATGACTCAATTCCTATCCAGCACGGCCCGCTTGAGTGGCCTCCGCCCTCCCATATCTCCTCTGCAGACCGCGAAGGCCCGGTCCCATCCGTGTCCGATATCTCGATCCCCCGAGGTTCCTGAGACCCGCCGCAGACCGGCTCGGCAATCGGAGGGAATCGGGCTCGCTCCTCTCGGAGTGCGCCGACCGACCCGAGGCTCAAGGACCCACCTCCGTACGAACCATAGCCGTAGTGGAAAGGACATCGCGTAAGGCCCGCCGATGAAATGAAACCAGGCACCGCAAGGCTGATCCGCTCATCGCCGACGACCAGTCACACCGCTAGCAAAGACACGCACGCAACCGTGGCTCGCCAGCAGGACTAGCACCGGATGCATGCCAGCAGGGGCGGCGACGCCATCAGCCGCCTGCAAAGTGGCTCGCCAGTGGCTCATCGTTTGCTGTCGGACTGCTCGGGCCAAGGCTCTCAAGACCGGTAGGGCTCGTGGTCGGTCATGGTCGGTGCAGGTGGAGGCGCGAACAGGGGCGGTGGCTATGGTCGGGACTAATCGGGGCGCCGGTAACGGCGTGGCTCAGGCGGCAAAGAAAGGTCGTGGAAATGGCTCGTAGAGCAGGAGGTCGAGGAGGATGATATGAATTAAAAGGCTTCCTCCTCCCTTTCATTTTATAAAGGTGCTCTAAGAAATTAAGAGTCCATTTCGCTATTATAGCGAATTGGGTGAAACTTTGGTTTCACTCCGCAAATAGAATTTCCGTGATTAAATATTACCAATACTAAAAATAAAAAATTATTATATTAAAATACACTTCAAATTTAATATAAGATAATATAATATAATTACAAAATTGCTAAAATGTATGTTACTAAATTGGGAAACTTGCTAAAAATAGCCAAAATTATTGAAATTGACCAAATTAAAATATAAAGCAAAATTATTGAGCTGGAATTTGGTTTTTGAAAACACCAAACCAGCCCAAAGTTACAAAATTACTCATGGAGGGTCGAAGAGGAGAATCTCCTCAACCCTTGCAGTGGTTTGTGCTGCATCTTTGATGTTCGATTTCCCAAGGTCGATTTTCTTCCCACCTGCTGATTCCGAATCGATACTGCCCCGCAGCGGGCTACCGATGGCAATACCAAACACCCGGATTCACCTTGGTTGCTATTCCTTGCAATTCTTCGACATTCACCTTCCCGCATCCTCGACCAACTCAACAAACTTCATCGTCACTTGATCTCGCCCACCCACCATGCTTGTTGTTCAGCGAAATATGTTCAGCTCCAATGTCATGTTGTCAAAAGTAAGTTGCATGACTCCATTTCTCGCAATTGATAACGTGATTGGCAAAGGGGCCGTAAATGGTCTTCCCAAGATAATTGGCATGATTGGGCTCCATTCTCTATCGTTCTGTTTTTCACTACAAAGTCTACTGGGTAGTAGAATTTGTCTACCTTCACCAAAACATCCTCAACTATCCCCTTTGGGATCTTCACCGATCGATCGGCCAATGATAAAGTGATGTTGGTAGGTTTAAGCTCTCCCAAACCTAACTGCTTGTACACTGAGTATGGCAGTAGGTTTACACTGGCTCCTAGATCAAGCAGTGATTTGTCTATGCAAGTCCCACCAATGTTAACTGAAATTGTAGGGGATCCTGGATCCTTATATTTGACTGGGTTCTTGCTTTGGATTATGGCACTGACTTGCTCAGTTAAAAATGCCTTTTTCTCAATGCCCAACCCCTTTCTTGGATTGCATGCAGATCCTTTAAAACTTTGTACAAGCAGGGACTTGTTTGATGATGTCTAAAAGAGGTATGTTGACTCTCACCGTTTTTAAGACTTCTAAGATGCCCGCTGCGAGATGCCTTTTTCTGCTTCTATGCCTGTGGAAATGGGGGGTGGCATGCAGCATTTCACAGTCCTCCTTCAGGAAACGTGTTATGGCTCCAAACTTTCTCCTTTCGGTTTCAACAAGCTTGGGCATGGGCTGATCAACCCTTTCCACTCCTCAGGGCGATAGCCTTCACTCATCCATCCCTAAATTGTCGGATGACCCTATCTCAGCTGACTCCCTTAGGTTTGAAATGTTCGAAGGAACCTTCCTTTCTCTGCACCTATAGCAATTTGTTGATCTTTGTGATTGAGTACTGTAGGTTGTCTATTTTCTGGTTAAGATTGCTCTCAAGCCCATCTATTATCTTGTCTTAATGTAATTCTCTTCTACAAGATCAACTTTGTGCTGAAGCAGTATTGATCCCTTTTTTCTCTTCCACAAAGTTACTTACCACCTTGCTCAAATTTAATATGGCTTGTTCCACAGGAGAGGAGGATGGTGGTGGTTATGGTTGAGAGGTGGAACCAAACTGTGGTTTGGCACCTGGGTTTACATAGGCAGGGGGGTTAGGTTTCCAGGAGAGGTTAGGGTGATTCCTCCAATTGGAATTATAGGTATTTCCATATGAAGCACTAGGTTGTGGTGGTCAGGACACCTACTTACATTTTCATATTATGACATCAAATCCTTCATCGGGCAATATAGGATACTGCTCTCCGGGTGGGCAAAAGGATTGGAATTGGTGCATGGATTGGTTTGTGCAGATTTTCGTCATCGCCCTCGCACTTCATGGAGTCGCTTATTCTAGCCTCCTAATCTTCCTAAATACTAAGGTTGAAATTCTAGCTTCATTTCCATATCCGGACAAAGGCATAAATTCCCTAGGGTTGGCTGAAGGCTCTCATTTTCCACCCTCTCAGTTTGGCTCATCCCAACCCTTGGAGGTTTTAAATGCTCCACATGTTCAAGAAATCCATGGCTTCACTCCGGGATGCTTACTTAAAATCTCTCCACACATGGTTTCAAAAGTCAAGCTTAATGGCAGAGACATACCACCATAGAAATGGTTCACCAGCATCCATGCATCAAACCCATGCAGGGCATGCACCGATAGTCTCCATGTCTCTCCCATCATCAGAACCTTCACCATCTTCGAGTCGCAAAGGTAAATTTGTCTCTTCAAATTGTTGGTCTTACGGGCACCAAGAATTCTTTACACTTCGCTCACAAATTTCACCCCAATTTCTAATGGTTCGGGGCCTCGAGCGGGCTTCAATCTGGCCTTGTCCTTAGGGTTAATGGAAATGCTTTCACTTAAGCAATCCATGTCCATCATACCTTCCAAAGGTTGTGCAAACTTCCTCAAAATCCCCCTTTATATGTGTGTATGGGTTTTCATTTCCATACCATGATATGTGGGAGTAGGGGTACTAAGAGGGGCCTCACCGCATCTTCAGCAGTGAGGGCGATGCAGAGGGGCACTCCACCTTGGAGGGCAAAGGTGGTCCTCTCCATCCGTAAGCCGCCAATCTCATCAGTACTGGGCCGACCGCTGTTCCTCGTGTGTGGAATCCATGTTTTCACTTGGCACACTGATTTCACTGCCTTGTTCTATTGGTGCACTGATTCTTTGTAGTCTACCTGATGTCCCTCTGTCCCAGTGGTGCATAAACACCTGTTACACAAACTGAGACACAACAAAGAGCACAAACAAACTTGCAAAAAGTGGTTATTGTTAGCTAAAATAAAATCGATCGTATGAAAAACAAAAATAAAGGCGCTACCGCAAAGTGATGAAAACTTGCAGTTACAACAACTGAGATTCAAAAAGGGTTTAAAAGGTCACCTACACTTGTAATGAGGATTACAAGTACACTTCAAATTATCATTCATAGTTTGGCACCATCCTATAACTGCGCCATTTGATTCAAGGCTACCAGGGTGAGCGGAATCAACAAAATTTGTTTCCTATGTTCCTCCTACTACCGTAGTCAAGCTACTACAGCATAGCGGTCTAGGGTCGAACACGGGGATGGGTTTTCATCCTATGAATGATTTGCATCAGTGTTTGAAAATGGTGAGGCTTTTGTTTGGATTTGTGGATTTGCTTTAAACAAGAGGTTTGCTGTTTCATCAAGAATCAGCATCGCTTAAAATGAAGTGTGAATGGTAACCTTGAAGGTTTAGGTCACTAGCTTGATAACGTAAAGGTCATGTCCTCGTCATATCCTCAAAAGATTATGGCAAGTAACATATAGTCAAAGCCATAACCGGATCTTTGTTTAACTATAAAACCTTACCCTAAAACCACTCCTATTTGAGTCAACACAGGTATGATGCATCCAAAGCCCCTTTCAGTTTAAAACCCTAGCTCTCAACCCTTAGCCCCGTTGGCTCGTGAAGGCTATCTAAAAGAATATCGCGCATCTAACAATAAGTATGCACTGTATTCTAAAGCATGGCAAGTATCACAAAGTAATGACATTAAATGGCACAAACCCTAGTTTCGAAAAGCTGGGAGCCATAAATACAAGACTGTGAGCATTTAAAACATGAGGACCACCTCGCAACTCCGCCTAAAACCAAGCTAGCAACCTTCCTCTTCATACAGGGCTTAAGCCAAGCATCCCTTGAGTCATTATCCTCAAGGGTGTTTCGCACCCTAGAAAATGAAAGAAACAGTGAGAGAAGAGAAAAGCAACCCCAAATGAAAGTCAAGGGAATTCTTCTTGAAATCAAAAGTTGCTTAGGGTTACAAAATCATGGGGGCTTATATAGTCCACCCAAAGTGTGAAAATACAAGAATGCCTAAAACATTGGCTGAAACAAAGGACAAGGTGGTAATACACCAAAACGTAAATGCTAGGAACAAATACACAAATTAACAAAAAGGTGACCCTCACAGGCAGAAAATTTCGCTTTAGATAGTGAAATTTCGCTAGTCTAGCGAAATTCTCTCGCTAGCCTAATAATCACAATGAGAGACAGCGAAATTGAGAAATTTCGCTATCCATCATGGGAATTTCGCTAGCTAGCTTAAATTCCCTCGCACTCAGCGAAAAATACCAGAGATAGGAGAAAATGGTGAATTTCACTAGGCACAACACTTGTTAGATAGCTAATTCCTCGCTTAGCCTAGCTTAGCCTCCCCAATTTCTCAAGAATCCTAGTGAAATTTCTATGATTTAAGTAACTCAGTAATCATAGCGAAATTTCCCGGAATTGCTCTGCCTTCACCGTTTGAGACTCAGATCCTCCACTCGCACTCTTTCTTCATCACGTGCTTCTGGTTCCTGCATCCAGTTTTGATATTGTTGATGGCTGAAAATAGTTTCAATCTTCATGGTTCAAGACATATCTCGATATTGAACTCGAATTGTACTAAGGCATGCAAAAACCGCGTTAGAAATAATCAAAAATAACCTCGAAATGGTACAAGCATACTAAGTGACCAACACATCAATTGGCCTAATTGATATGATTAGTGTGCAAAAAGTACTCAAAACCTATCTCGAATAGGGCTCAAAATAGCACTTTTTGGGCACTAATCACTTCATCGGGAGGCTTGCTCAGAAAGTCTCCTCCACACATGGTTTCTAGCAGTTGCTTCATGGCTGGAGACATACCATTGTAAAAATGATTCACTAGCATCCATGTATCAAAACCATGGTGTGGACATGCATTGATGGTTTTTATGAATCATTCCCAAAGACTATAGAAACTTCTCATTATCGAGGTCGACAAGTGTAGATCCGTTCTTCAAACTCGTTGGTCTAAGGGTGATCAAGAATTTCTTCAAAATTCAGCTGGCATCAGCCCAATTTCTAATCGCCCTTGGCCTGAATTGCCAAGTTTTGGCCTTGTCTTTCGTTGTCGCTAGGAAATGCTTTCACTTAGCAAATCCATGCCTATACCTTCCTTAAAAGTAGTACATACCTCCTCAAAATCCCGTATGTGTGTGAGTATGGATTTTCATTCTCCATACCATGAAAAGTGTAGCTAGGCACTAGGTAGGGTCTCACTACCACATCCTGCCAGGAGGTATGATGCGTGAGGCACTAACTCTTGGAGGGAGTATGTGGTCCTCATCGACCAGAGGCCACGATTCACTGGGTACTGGCCGATGATTCGCGCCACAAGAAGCTGAGCCAAATCAACAATATTTATATACCAGCGCCTTACAACCCGCGGTAGTCAAGCTACCGCAGTGGTGGCTCAGTGGTCGAACACGGGGATGGGTTTTCTTTCATAAAATGGTTTGCATTAGGCATGAAGGTAAGGCTTTCTATTCGACTCTGAATTCATTCAAAAATGTGGGAATGGTTTGAAAACAAAAGAAATTGTAAACCGAAAGTTAAAAATCGAAAATTAACGATGAAGAAATTTACTGAAGATTTAGGGTCACTAACTTATGCTTAGGTAAACACATGTCCTCTGTGTTTTATCCTCCTATGTGAGTCGAACACAAGATGCAGTTATGGCCCCTTTTGTTTAAAAACCCTAACATTCTTTTTATCATTTTTAGAGGCCTCGTAAAGATCTAAAGAATCACGCTGCATCTCACCCGAGCACCGAACCCTAAAGCATGAAGAGTATTGACTAGGGCTAGTAAAGACCATCTAAAGAATCACAAGGTATCTTCACCCGAGCACGAACCCTAAAGCACGGAGAGACAATAAACAATAAAAGCAAATGTTATTTAACCCTAATTTGAAGAACTCCTAACATGTGAATATTACCTCATAGGCAAGTAAGGACTATCTAAAGAGCCACGCACTGGCTACTAAGACCGGATCTAAAGCATGGAGAGTATTGGCCAAGACAATAACATCCTATGTTATGCAACTGAGTTTTGAAGATAAGGGCCATAAATACACTACCCATAACTTTTAGTACATGAGGACAACATGCTTAAGCCCCACTGCCAAGCTAGCTTCCTTCCTCTTCAAAGGAAGGAGGCTTAGCCAAGCATCTCTTGAATTGTCATCTTCAAGAGGTGTGCTTGGCAGCCGGGAAAGTGAAAGAAAGAAGAGAGAAAGAAGAGAGAAGAGAGAAAATAAAAGCAAAACTAAAATAAAAACAATTTATTTACAAAAGCAAAGAAAAATGAAAACTTACAAATCACCAAAAAACTCAGATTCTAATTCCTCTCCACTCTTTTCTCCTCCTTTTATTACAAACATGAGGGGTATTTATAGACTCCTCAAGGTATGAAATACCAAAAACCCTAATAAATTAAGCTAAGTTATGTAGATATGAGAGTAATTCACCAAGTTTGAAGGCGTTAGACACTACAAGCATGACGCAGGCATGCATTTTCGCTATAGTGAGAATTCTCGCAATTAGCTAAATTGGCAATGGTTAGCTTAATTTGGCAATGGCTTAGCTTAAATTGGCAAGGTCTAATAAATTGGCAATGGTGTAGCGATCATAAGGTCATTAATTCTCGCTAGCTAGCTTAAATTTCGCTAAGCCAGCTTAAATTGAGTCAGGCTGAGAAGCGACTAAGAATTGCACAGCTAAGTTAATAGCTTAATTTAATTTGTGTCGAGATTGCGAACTCGGTTATATCATTTTTACGAAATTCGCTAGGTTTGCGAATTGGTTGCCAAATAAAAGTTGCGAAATTGCCTGCTTTGTCGTTTCGTGACTCTCGGGCCATGTCTTCAACTGCATCTCATTTCTTCCACTTTTCCTTTGTTTTTCCATTGATTTTTGGGCTTGTTGATGGTTGAGACTAAAATTCCAACCTCATGATCGATCATTTGCATTGAGGTTGAAGTTCAAATGTGTATAAAAGTCTACAAAACAACCAAAAACACCCTCAAATTGGCATAAGTGTTACTAAGGTAACATGAACACTTCAATTGGGATATATGACATGATTAATGATCAAAAAGTACTCAAAACCTATCTAATATAGGGTTCAATATTACAACTTTTTGAGCACTAATCGCCTGACTCGTTTATTCCCCTCAGAGGATCCACGGTCACTCTTGCACACCGATTTCACGGTCTGCTCAATCGGTGCACTCACTTTGCGCCTAATTCGATGTCCCTCTGTCCTGTCGCATAAAACACCTGTTACACAAGATTAGACACAACAAAGAGCACAAACAAACTTGCCAAAAGGTTAGTGTTAACAATCAAAATTGATCAGAAGAAACAAAAACAAGGCAGAACTCCGCAAAGTAGTGTAAACTTGCATAACAACCTAAATTCAAAAGGATCTAAAAGGTCACCTAATTCTGTAATACCGAGGATTACAAGTACACTTCAACTCATCATACGTAGTTTACACCATCCTCGCACGGCTTCATTTGATTCTGTGTCACCAGAGGGTGATGCGGAATCAACAAAATTTATATTCCTGTTCTCCCATCGCCGTAGTCAAGCCAAATGCAGCATAGCGGCTCAGTGGTCGAACACTGGGATGGGTTTTCATCCTATGAATGATTTGCACGTTGTTTTAAAATGGTGAGGCTTTGTTTTGATTTTTGGATTTGTTCAAAACAAAGGAGTTGGTTGGTTACCGACTAACCTGTAATGGTCGAATGAAATGTGAATGGTAACCTTGAAGGCTCGGGGTCACTAGCTTGATAACATGGGGCTAACAAGGTCCTCGGTCATATCCTCAGACATGGCAAGGAACATATAGTCAAAGCCATAACCAGATCTTTGTTTAACTATAAAACCTAACCCTAAAACCACTCCTATTTGAGTCAACACAGGTATTATGCATTTACAGTCCCATTCAGTTTAAAACCCTAGCATTCAACCTCCTTACAGTGGCTCGTAAGTGACATCTAAAGGATATCAGTGCATCTAGCATTAAGCATGCACTGAACCCTAAAGCATGACAAGTATTGGCCAAGGGAAGGACATTAAATGGCATTAAACCCTAATTTGGAAAGCTGGGAACCATAAATGCCATACCTGTAACAATCAAAGCATGAGGACAACCTGGCAGTGAGTCCCTAAAACTGGGCCAGCACCTCATCTTCTTCATACAGGAGGCTTAGTTTTCAAGCATCCCTTGAGTTGTCATCCTCAAGGGGAGTGTTTGGCAGCCGAGAAAATGAAAGAAAGAGGAGAAAGAAGAGAGCAAAGTAAACCCTAAAATGAAAACTACGGGAAAAATTGACATAAATGAAAAGTTGCTTAGGGTTACAAAACTATGGGGGTTTATATAGTCCACCCAAAGTGCAAATAAGAATGCCTAAAATATTGGCTTACAAAAGGACAAAGTGGTAATACACCAAAACGTAGTCGCTTTGGGATCAAATATACAAAATCACAGTGGCAACCATTTTCATGAGGCAGAATTCTGCAGCTAGCGAAATTCTACAAAGATAGCTTAAATTGAAAATTTCATGACAACAAAGGAATTTCGCTTAGCTAGCGTAAATTATCGGTGAGATAGCGAAATTGGTTAATTTCGCTAGGCACAGTAAATTTCTTTAGCCTATCGAAATTTTCCAATCTCGCTAGGATTGCGAATCTTTCATTTTCGCTTAGGATTTACAAATTTTCGCTATGGTCGCGTGGAATTTTCGCAATCCCAGCCGAAGTTTTGCAATCATAGCGTTCTCGAATCGCCGCCTTGCTCATGCATCACACCGCATCCTCCTTCATCATCACTTTGCCTTCACCTCCACACCGACTTTGATATTTCACATCTCAACTCGTGAAATCCTCGAGGTTCCCATTTAATACCAAAACGGCTAAGCTTGCCGTTTGGAAGTTCTCAAAAACCCCGCAAAATAACCAAAACAACCTCGAAATGGTATTATGGAACTAAATGGACCTCGTACACATCAATTGGTTTAATTGATATGATTAGTGCGCAAAAGCACTCAAACCTATCTCTAATAGGGCTCAAAATAGCACTTCAGCACTAATCACCCCAACCGACGCTGCTAGTCCCTTTAGCAATGCTAAAACAATATGACATATATGCAGTGATTTTACAAAAAGGCAAATTAAGCTTTCAAAAAGTGTATATATACATATAGGCATTACCTTAAAATGAAAATTTACACTCCCGTTAGGAAGACCGCTATGAGAGAACAAAACCATAAGGCAAGTTTTGAGTCAACACTGATTCAAGGAAATCAACCTACTTCCACCAAAATCTAAGGGGTTTCTCTAAAGTAACCAGATTGAGCCACAATAAATTGCAAAACTATTCCTCCCCCAACCTAGCTATCGGCATGGCCTTAAACTGCCATCAACCTAAATAGATTAGCTACACTCTTTCTTTCTTATTTGATTACGTTGTAGTGGTGTAATGCTAAAAACTCGACTTCACCAAAGTCTGTGTAACGGGGGTCCACCGATGGCTCCCAACCAATCTTACAGGTTTTAGCACTGGCCAAAAGGACTTACTGAGACCACACAAACTCGCAGGCTTCACTTTGACTCCGACGACTTCGAATTAAGCACCTACAACACGCTAAACTTCACCCATCCACCCATGTAGCAAACACTAAGTCGATGACTCCCAACCACTTAAGGTTTAGGGCACCGGGCGTTAAAGGCTTTCGCCATATACCCCTCGGACCGTGTTCGAGTTTCAAGGCAAAGCTTCACGACTTTTATTTTTCTTTTCTTCCTTTTTGCTTTTTGCTTTTTCTTTGATGTAAGACAACATTGGTCTTCATTTTTGGGTAACACAAACCTATTATGGGTCGTAAACAGATCTAAGGTCGACTTTGCAAAGTGAAAGGAGGTACATAATTTCACAGCCTATTGGTACAATCTGGTGTGCTGTGTGTGATTCACAACCTATCATCAAGGTAACATACAGGGTTTAAAATTTTCAATTAAAGGCAATTCCATTGTCCAATTAAAAGCAATTCAATTGTTCAATTGAAGACAAAAGTAGATACACAAAGCGATCGGTAAGGGCAAGCACTAAGTCCTCTAGGTCAGGTGTGGGACTGGATGGGGTCGCCTCAGAGGCCAGCTGTGGTGGTGGTGGGTGAGAGGAGGACTGCCCAATGTCACCCAAGGGATCGTCCGGGAGTCCAACACGGGCCTGATACTCATGGAGCATCTCCTCGTCCGAGGGCTCATGGCTCGAGTCATACGTCCCTCGTACGTATACCCGGGCTTGTCAAACTTGACCAATATAGCCTTAATTGGGTGTAGCCACACCTCATTGTCATCTAAGGGCACCCTAGCCTTTTGCATAAGCCCTATATAAGGAAAGGGTGCCCCAAGTTCATTTTAGTGTCCCGGTTATGGAGGATGGCATCCTCTATAACTTGCCCAACATCGTACGGAATGTCCTGAATGATGGCGTAGTTGAGCAGGGCACGCATGGCATTCACCTCACACACGTTCGTCGTCAGAATGAGAAGCGACGTGATGAAGTGGTGCTGACTTGTGGATATAGGCCAAATGTTTGGCTCAAGGTAATAGAAGATGCCCATCATTGTTGAGTTTCCATCCACCCCCGCCTGCTGGTCAAGACCCGACGACCTTGCACCTGCGCCGCCGTAGAGCTCCATCGTGGCGCCTGTGGGATTATAAATTGGCTGATGTGGATTTGCGCTAAATCTGGTACTAACACACCCTCAATCTCGACCTTTTGATGACTCGGGAGGCGACTGCTACATAGAATTTTCGTACCACACTCATCGCAGCTGGACGAGGTGGTTGACATAGTGCCCGCCATCCCTTAGTCGCAATAGTCTTGCGAAAGAAATCGTCGGGGTGGTGGAAGCCCTTTTCCTTGAAAAGGATTCGCTTCGTGATATGGTACCGAACCGACCGCCAAAGACCCTCAAGTAACAAACCCAGACATTTGGTACCGTGGACGGGTCCTCACTGGCCCGACCCCGTTTAGTGGGCAACTTTTGCCTCTTACACGACATAGGTGAAAAAAGGGAAGTCTAGACTGCCTAAGGTCCTAGGGGTGCACTAGAGCCTAATGGCACCAAAGTGGTCACACCCGGATGGTCTAGACAATATGTCGAGCACCTAAGGTGTACTATGAAAACTAAGACCAAATTGGCAACAGTGAGGGAGACACAAACCCTAGGGCAAACTAAATAACCTGCTGGCATGATTAGTGCCTAAAAAGTGCTATTTTGAGCCCTATTCAAGATAGGTTTTGAGTGCTTTTTGCGCACTAATCATATGAATTAAGCCAATTGTCATGTGCATGCCCACTTAGCCTCTCGATTTGTTACATAGTTTTTGATAGATTTGGTGTCTTGGGAACATTAGTCGCCAGCTTGGCTTCTTATTGGTGCCGAATGCGAGAATCCTCGTAATTTCACCAAGCCGAGGCTACGAAATGTCAAGACGGGTTGAAGAATTGCAAAGTGATGAATAAAAAGGTGAAGTGATGCAAAGAGGAAAACGCAGAAGGTGATAAAACCAAAGAATTTCGCTAGATTGCGAAAATTGGCTATGTGAAAATTTCGCTTAGCCAGCTTAAATTTACTGTCTTGCGAAAATTATCAATTTCGCAGTTCACAAAAATTTCAATAAAGCAATAAATTACGGCATAGTTAAATTTCGCTATACTAGCTTAAATTCTTGTCGCATAGAGAGAAATTGCTCAAATTTCCGTGTTTTTGGTATTTTTGATTCCAAACGACCACGCCTTTGATCAATTACCACTATTCCTATCAGAATTTCATATTTTAGGTAATTTTGTCATTTCGTTCATGGGTTGGCTATATAAGCCCCCACAACTTTGTAACCCTAGGTAACTTTTTCATTAATACAGTTTCCCGCAGCTTTTCATTTTAGGTTTATTTTACCTTTCTCTCTTCTTTCTCTCATTTTCTACGCAAACACCCCCTTAAGGATGAGACAACTCAAGTGATGCTCGCTGCTTCCCATAGCCTTGAAGAGGAGGGTTGCATTATTTTGGGGCTGCTGCAAGTTGTCCTCGTGCTTTAAATGTTACAGGTACTGCACTTATGGTTCCCAACTTTCCAATCTAGGGTTTAATGCCCTTTAATGTCTTTCCTTTGGTCAATACTTGTCATGCTTTTGGGTTCAGTGCATTCTTAATGTTAGATGCACTAATATCCTTTAGATGTCATTTACGAGCCATTGAAATGAGGTTAAATGCTAGGGTTTTAAACTGAATGGGACTTTGAATGCTTAATACTTGGTTTGACTCAAATAGGAGTGGTTCTAGGGTTAGGTTTCATAGTTAAACAAAGATCCGGTTTTGGCTTGGACTATATGTCATTTGCCCTAATGCAAGGAAATAACCCGAGGACACTTCAATAGCCCCATGTTATCAAGCTAGTGATCCAAGCCTTCAAGGTTACCATTTCACACTTTCACTTAAGCTATTACAGTTAATCAGTGAACAAACAACCTCCACTGTTTTTAACCAAATCCAAAAATCAAAACAAAAAGTCTCACCATTTTCCAACACTGATGCGAATCATCTGTGGATGAAAAACCCATCCCCGTGTTCGAATTTCTAGAGACCACTATAATCGCAAAGAGTTTGATTCCGAACACCCCACGGTGGGACGAATCATGGCACGGCAGACCTATCATGGACGACCAGATTCCAACTGTGTGACGTTAAACCTAACAGAGTCGAGGACACCACTGCATGGTGTGGAAGGCACGAGACATAGACAGTGGAAATGGCTGGTGTGGTGAAAGAATGGTGGTGGCCAAGGCGACGAGGTTGTTGGAGGTGAATCAGTGGCCCTCGACGTGATCGGATTCCGGCAAGGGCTTGTAGGGATCTAATAAATAAAAGTGAGGATTTAAGCAAGGAGGGATGAGAGGATCAAATGAGAGGCTTTCGAACTAAACAGAGGTAACGCTCACGACGTTGAGCTCAACGCTCGCGACGCCCGTGAGAAATGAGCAACGAACATCGCGACGCTGAGATCCAATGTCTGCAACTTTCCAAGGAGGCACTAAAAAACCAACGCCATGACATTAAGACCCAACGCTATCACATTCCGTAGAGCCCAACGTCGCATGGTTGAGATCCAACGTCACGACGTTGAGATCCAAAATCGCGATGTTCTAGAGAAGGTGAAATCCAACGTCGCGATGTTACAATCCAATGTGGCGACGTTCCGGAGAAGGGCTAAACTGACTTCGCGACGTTGAGACGTCGCGACGTTGTAACGTCGTGACGTTAAGAGCCAACGTCGAGACGTTACAAAGAAGGCCTAGTAGGCAAAATTTTCAACATTGCTCCAAGGTAAAAGAAAACCCCTATAGTGCCATTGGTGACTCCTTGTAACCTCTGAAATGAATTTCTCAAACGGATCCTCTATATTACTTTCGATCACGAAATGTTGTAATGTACCAAAAGAAAAACCGACATGGAAGAAAACAAAAACTAAAAACCGTAATTAATACAAACAATAAAACATTAGACTAAGAAAGAAAAATTTCAAGAAAACTCAGTTGCCTCCAAGAAGCGTTATGTTTAATGTCGTTAGCCTCTGACTGGCCTCGAATCTCAATAAAAGCATTTGCTTAGAAGAAACTAGAATGTCACTTCATCTTCATATGCTTCCTACAACCAATGCTTAAGGTGGATGAAATATTCTTCTGTTCATGCCCTTGACCTTCTCGGTGTCTTTCTAAGCATTAATAGGCTTATCCCAGAAGTTTTCCGTGTCGCCTTTTAAGATCTCTGTGTAGTGAAGTTCCAAGATATCTTCATTTGGATCATCATCTTGATGCTTCATGAGCTGGAATGCGCTGGAAAGTGATCTCTGCCTCCTTAGACTCTCAATTTAAGCTCACCTTCTGCACATTGATTTGAGCCTTCCCGTGGGCTGTGAAGGGTCTACCAAGCATGATGGGAACTGAGCCATCTTCTCCATGTCCGTAATGACAAAGTCTCGCCGGAAGGACGAATCTACCAACTTTTAACAGACATTTTCGATTATACTCCGAGGGTGTTGGTAGGACTGTCCGTAAGTTGCAACCGATGGTGGTTGATTTGGTTCCCCAACTTAGCCTTTAACCATTGAAAGCTAAAGATCGCGTCGATGCCGCTCCCAAGTCACACAGGCTTTTCCCATACCCTGCCTCCCTATAGAGAATGGTATAGCAAAGCTATCCGGGATCTTGAAGTTTCCTGGGGAGCCATGCATAATGGCACCGCATTCCGCTACATGTGATGGTCCCATATTCCTCCAACTTCTTCTTACTTTCCAAGTTCTTTTTCATGAATTTCACGTAACTTTGCATGTTCTCCAATGCCTCCAAAAAGGGTATATTAATATGTAATTTCTTGAAGATATCAAGAAACTTTGTGAATTTCTTCTCTAACTTACTCTTCTTCAACCGATGAGGATACGGAATTGGTATGGTATGTTCATCTGTTCTTGTCTGCTTTCTGCTTCTTTCCCCGACTTTATTATCATTGATCGCTCGTATTCTCGGTAGCCGATCATCTTACATCTAATCTTTTAGGATGATCTGATCTTCCTTTTTAATTTCCAGTTCTCTTACCGCTGGTTGTGGCCCCGGGATTTCCAACTCTCTTCCATTCCTTAGAGTAATTGCCTTGGTGCATTCTTTCCTCTCCTCCTCCCGGGCTTCATCTCCCCGAATTGCTCCTGCAATGAACCCAAATTGCCTTTCTGCCAATAGACTGGCCATTTGTCCCATCTGCACCTCTAAATTCCTCAATTGTGCTGCTTGATTGTTTAACTAGGTGGCCTGTTTATGCATATTTGCTCCTGTCTCATTCATAAAAGCATTGTGAGAGGTAAGCATTTGCGCAAGGGCTTGTTCCAAGTCCACCTTTTTCTCAGGATGTGGTTCGCTCACTAGGGGTGGTGGCATGTTGTTCTGATTGTTCCTCCATCCATAACCCTGACTATTCTGACTATTTTGATTATTACGCCACCCTTGGCCTTGATTTTGGTTCTGATAATTGTTGCCTCCATACTGACCTTGTTGATGTGGTTGACTCTGATTAAACCTCGACACATACTGGCCTCGCTTCTCTCTATTGTTTGGTTTCGACCGCATTCCTGCGGCCGCTGTGTTGTCCTCCATAGAATTCACACAACTCCCATGGGTTGGTCTGTATGGCATTCACGGTACCTTGCTGTCTAGTAAGCTGTTTAGTAAGTTGTGCGACATGAGTAACCAGATTGTTAAGAACCTCATTATCTGCTCCGCTTACCGCCTTTACTGGTGTAGTCTTCTCTCTAGGCCACTGATTGGTATTAGTAGCAGCGTCTTCTAAGTTTTCATATGCTTGGTCTATGGTCTTTTTGATTAGCGACCCTCCTGCCGAGGCATCAATCACTATTGTAGTCGCATTCCTCAGACCATTACAAAAAGTATGGACCTGCATCCATCTAGTAAGTCTGTGATGTGGACACTTCCTCAATAGTTCGTGAAATCAATCCCATGCTTCTACCAGGTTCTCTCCCTCTAGTTTTCCGAAAGTATTAATCTCTTGCACCAGTTGTGCAATTTTCGCAGGTGGAAAGAACTTGGTCAGAACATTCGCACTAAGTCATGCTCCATGAAGCAATGGAACTGATGGTCGACTTGTCAACTAATGCTCGTCTCTATCACCTAGTGAAAGGAACAATCTCAACCTATGCCTCGACTCCATTGTACTTGATCGTGTCGCGCACTTTAAGGAAGTATCAAATGCATATTTGATGCTCATTAGGCGCCCATGGAACAGATGTTCAAGCATCCAGAAAGTTACCGACTTGAACTCAAGTTGTTCGCTTGAATAGTGGTCTTCTGATAGTTGTCCTAACAATCAGAGGCGTAGGGCAAACTCTTCTACCAACATGAATGGATCATCTGGCTGTATAAACGACCTGCGCACTTGATTCCTTCCATTATTCCCATTTCGCCCCTCAGGCACGTTTTCAAGGTTAAGATCCCGTCATCGTTTCCGCGATTGCTAGATTTCTATTGCGTAACGCTTCTTTATTCTGCAAATTGCGGTAAAGTTCTTCCTATCAGATCAAACGGATGTAGGTCAACCTGATCCCGTCTTCTCGCATGCGGTCATTGCAACCTTGAATGCAATCACACACGAAACAAAAAGACCAAATTACCAGCACTTGTAAAAACAAAAAAAAAAATTCCAGAGTAATATCTAATTGCCTTGTTGTCAATATCACACTAAACTTATCCTCGACAATGGCGCCAAAAACTTGATAGGCCGAAAACGTGATGTGTAAAATGTGTACGCCTATGTGCGCAAGTTCACGCGTCGTATCAAGTAATATAGTGTACCTAGGGTACAAATATCGATCCATGGGGATAAGTTTGTTGAATACAGAGATTGGCCTTTGAATATTATCTAGATGTAAGCTTTGAGTGACAGATTACTAATGCCTGAATTTAAACCAAACTAATCGTTCTTAATGAATTACTTCATTGAGGAGACTAGGGCTATGTCTCCCCCTGCCAATTTTGATGGATTACTTCCTAAAGAAATTACTATTCAGTTTATTCATGACTTATTGATGACGGGGTGATCGTGCTTACGAGATACCCTCTCTCGAGGTGTATCCGCCTATCTCTCTAGTAGGGTTGAGTATATCTATACCCCAACTCGATACTCCAAAACACTTAACAAAAAAATAACCTTAATTCGCCACCCTCGAAATCGAATACCCTATTTATCGAATTGACCGGAGGGTCGCCTATTTCCGATCCCCTCGGAAATCCCCATCTCTGATCTCTGATATCCAAGACAATCTTGCCACGTCGGCGTACACCACCATGTAAATAAATCACAGATATAGAGTAGACACTAACAAGTCATAAACAACCGAATAAAATAAAATACGAATCTTTAATCCATGCAATCGTGACAGGGTTCAACAACACCCTTAGATAATGAATCTAGAACATACTGAATGTGAGTACACAAATATTTAATCTTTAAAATATCAGTACTTTAATCATAAAAGAGGAAAATACAAAAGTAGATTTCTTCTTCAAGATCTAGGTCGCTGCTGTTCTGATTTCCGTGCCCTCTTTCGTACGATCTTCGATCCTCGAATTCTGGTCCCCTTTTATCTTTTAATGATGGAGAGGCAGAAATTGCGCTGACGTCGCGACGTTGCAACGTCGCGACGTTGCCGCTTGTTGACTTCTATTTTTGTTGACCCAACGTCGCGACGTCACAAATTTTCAGACTTCTACCGCCTCCCAAAATGTTCCCAATAATTGCCCATTCCACCCGTGATTCACATGAACCCGGCATTAAATCAGATATCTGCCATAAAAATGCTCATTTAAATATAAAATGAAGCTAAAATCGTAAGACAGACGCGGGTATGACATGGGTGTTTTAGCCACTCATCTAGTGCATTCAGGTCGCAACCTCAATGACTGGTCACGACTTCCTTTTAGGTTCTTGATCGACATGCTCGTGACTTTTTGCTTGGTAAAGACTTTGTTGGTGAGTTTTGTGTTAATACCTCAATAATAGGTCACTTACACGCTCAGAATGCTCGCTTTTTTCAGTCGCGACCGCTGATTGGTCGATACCTCTCTTGGGGTCCTTGAATAACAAAATGGTTGCAACTTAGATTTCTCTAACTGGGACTTCGCTTAGCTCAGCTTCAGGTTACCTGTCGCGACCTCAAGATGATGTCACGACTTCAATTTGAGTCATTCATTTAATAACTGGTTGCAACTTCAACTTTTCCTGCAAAGACCTCACCTGTTGCTTCATCAACTGATCAACGTCAGAATTCCTCGTGACATGCTATAATTCTCAACTTCTACTTTGAATATTTCTTTCGTCTCAACCACGCTGCCTTGGTCGCGCAACCTCTATTAACCGGGTCTTGATGTTGTGACTTGGAAATATCTCGAACAAAAAGCTCCTTGTCGCGACTTTCTTTTCTAGTTGCGACCTCTTTCAAGCAGTCGTATCTTTCCAATTTTTGCTAGGATTTTCGCTCTACTCGTATTTTTCCCAAAATTAAATTTGAGCAAATTACCTAGGTTTCCTCAGATATGAATCAATTAACTTGTAATAAACTCATAAAATGGATTAAAAATCAAATATTTTCACTCATCAAATTCCCCCAAACTTAAAATTTTGCTTGTCCCTGCCAAGAAAATAAAGAATTGCTTGTCCTCAAACAATTAAGCTTAAATTTTTATGACATTTTTCGATTCACACCACAATCTTTCTTATTCCACCTTTTATAACTTGAAATGAGATAGCAACATCATTTTAAATTTCGCTTTTGATTCAAGAAAAAAGGGAATGGTTTCACTTCTATCACAAATTCCTTGATGAAATAATGTATTTAAAACAACTTATTCAAAAGTCTGCTTTTGTGTGTTGAGGTGTCTTCAATCCTTCATCTTCATGTTGAATCTTAGTTAATCTTCTGGGAGTCTCCCTTAGAAAACTAGTCGTTCTATAGGGCTTGTTTTTTTTTATATTTGATTCTGAATTCTTCACGTAGGAAAATTCAACCTTCAAGATCAACGAGGTCTTTCAAGCTTCTAATGTTGGACTTAGTACTGGGTAGATAATGAAAAATTTAAGTTGCAAATCACCCAGCCCACTTTTCTTAGACTTATCGCTTCAGCTTTCATCCTTTTGCTTCTTTGTTCTTGTTGATTCTCCTCAATCTTGGCCTGATTCATCTTTTTGAAGTCTTTTTATGGGATTTTGATTTCTACTTGCACTTTATTCAGGCTAGTTTCCTTGTTCTAACTCTTTTGCTTTCTGCTTTCAAGAACGGGAATAGTGCAATGTTTGCCTTTCTTAGGCATTCTATTACCCTTAGAGAACTTTGGGCTAGTAACTCTCATACCAGTTGGAATTAGGGTACTAGGTGTTAAAACACCCCTACGAGCTTAATTGTTCAAAGGAAATAGGCCACAAGACAAAACTTATTCCCTTTTTTCATCAATTTCCTCTTCCTCTAATTGTAATATTTGGAAATATTTTTCCCAAACTTGTTTCTTCCTTTACAATAGACTTTTTTGTACTGGAAACTAGATAATTTAGGCTCTTTGTTGCAGGATTATTGCAAGGAAGGGGATTCGTGTTTTCGGGGCTAAGGCCATTTCCAGTTAATTAAGGCTTGTTTCGTCTAAGGCATGGAATCTGGAGGGTGGCTGCTTTAGCATATATTGAGGGTAGGCTTGGAAAAGCTCAAACTGCCAAGGATGACCTCTATCACTTCTTGTTGGCTGTTTTTACCTAAGATTTTGCCTCAATCAATAATCTAACAAGTTCTAGGACCATGAACTCTTAATCAAGAATTTCCCAGAAGATGTTCCTAATTCTTCTCAAAGTTTCATGAGTTTTGCTGACCAAGTGTATTGTTTCTTCAAGACTTGTACTTATTCACTGCTTATTTACACACTTTCAATCATATTTGTTCCTTCAAAGAATATCCATTTTTCCAATTTTTGCAATCTAAACCGGATTTTTAATACATCATTTACTCCCGATTCAGCTTTACTAGTCTATGCCCTTATTTTTCCGCATTTGTTCTTGGGATAAAAACGTAATTGGTCATTTTGATCCTTGCATGCACAAGGCA
Organism: Tetrastigma voinierianum; assembly: GCA_016808115.1. Classification (NCBI taxonomy): domain Eukaryota; kingdom Viridiplantae; phylum Streptophyta; class Magnoliopsida; order Vitales; family Vitaceae; genus Tetrastigma; species Tetrastigma voinierianum. The sequence goes on from JAEQBH010009159.1 coordinate 78,860, forward strand.
CTCATAATTGGCAGATTAACAAAGAATGACACAAACATAAATTTCAAAAGATATCAATTGTGAACTCCAAAAACAATCAATTTGTTAATCAACAGGAATTTTATTAAAATATCAAAACATCTCGATATTGTACAATCTGATTTCTTTATCTAATGCAAAAATTAAAAATAGGACTATATCTAATCCAGAGGAAAAACTCTCTATTTCATGATCTAAAACCCTATGCGTTCCTCCTAAAGGTTGTAGCTCCTGCTTTATCGATTCCCAAAGTCTCGAATTTGAGCCAGAAGGAAGGGGCCGTTAACAAGGTTGTTCAACAAATTGAGACCCTTCCTTTAAACTCTGTTTGAGTTCCTCTGGATGATGGGGGTTCTGGTTAACCCTTCTTCCAATTCCCTTCCCATCATCCATTCTCATGATTATAGAGCTTTGTATGGAATCATGCCTAGAGTTAGTTTGTTTTCCGACTCTACTCATTACATACGCTCTGCATTTGCATCCTTGGAACTCTTCTTTTTTTCATTCTCCTTTTTGTTCATCCTCTTTGTTTATTCTTTCTGTGTCTTCCCATCCTTTTATAGTGATCTTGCGTCTCTTGGGAACAATAAAGCTCTTAATTCTCTTTTCATTTTTCCAATGAATGAATTAAATGTAATTTTCTCTGATTCAAGTTGCCTCTGCTATTTCCAATTGTGAGATTTGGAAAATTTTTAAGAAAGTTTTATCATTTCTCTGAGAGTTATTGAAAGTCCTAGAATTATTCTTTCGAAACTAAGCAACCTAAACTGATTCTTTTAATTAAGGCTCGGTTTCTGGTTATGTATTAATAACAGTTTATTTCAGGGGTTCTAAACGATGGATGCAAAAGTGGAAAGGTTGGGATGAATTAAAGTTGAATGGAAGTTGGGCTCACGCCATTTGCGATATGGGGTCATGAGATAAATTTCGAGCTCTAATGCAATGATTTGTACGAATTTTATCTTATCAAGCCGAAAACCCAAATAAAAGGTTTAAAACCCATTTTTATTTGGATTTGGACAATTATGGTCGCAACCTAAAGATTTTGTCACGACCTACTATGTGGTCACAACTTCAAATTCATTGTTGTGACCTATTTCTCTAACTTTTTTGCTTTATGCCCAACTTGGTCGCACTATGAATTGATGTTGCGACTAGAAAATTTTTAGGGTCTCCCGAACAATCAAATTCTCAAGCACTTCAATTCACCAACCAATCAAAACAAATACAATCCAATTCATCTTCATCATTCAAATACTAACAAATCCATTCACTACGCATCGATTCAAAATTTAAGCACAAAAATAAAATAAAATTCCTCAAACTTTCAATCATTCGTAAATCAAAGATTAAAATTTACTGTGTTCCATGATTATACTCGCCCTTTTTTGTCTCTTTTGCATTGGAAGTTTGATTGTAGATGTCTCTTTGCACATTCTTATCGGTCTCTACAAACAAAAACAAAAAAAAAATTACTTACTCTTCAAGCAAGAATGAATAAAATTACACAAAGCTATTAGAAACTTCTCACACAAAAGTATAACTAGAAAACTAAAACAAACTTATGTGGATTGCCTTCCGCAATGTCGCTTCAATTTTAGTCTTTAGTCGACTCACGCTACCATATTTTTGTTTCTTCAAATTTTCTCATTCAGAACTAAGAGTCATTCTTCCACTTGCACTTTCCCAAGGTAGTGCTTTAATCTCTGACCATTAACTTTGAATTCCACATGATTGCTAGTTCTAAGTGTCATTGCCCCAAAATTTGTACTTGATACCACTGTATACGGTCCACTCCATTTTGATTTAAGCTTCCTTGGAAAGAGTCTTAGTCTGGAGTTGAACAATGTGGACTGATCTCCTCGCTTTGAATTCTCTCCTCAAAACTTTGATCTTGTCATTTTTTTGTTTTATCTTTCAGATTCTAAGTAATTATCATAGGCTTAATTCCTCAACTCTTCCAATTCATTTAACTGAGTAGCTCTCTCTTCTTTAGCAAATTTCTAAATCAAATTTTAGCTTCTTGATGGCCCACATAGCTTTATATTCTAGCTTAAGAGGAAGGTGGCAAGGTTTTCCAAACACAAGCATGTATGGGGACATTCCAATGGGAGTTTTAAAAGCAGTCCTGTATGCCCAAAGTGCATCTTCAAGCTTCAGAGACCAATCTCTTATGCTGGAGCTTATAGTCTTTTCAAGAATTTTCTTTTATTCCCACTTCTGAAAATTTCATCACGATTTGTTCGAGGATGATAAGCCAAGCTCATAATGTGTTTCGATACTATATCTCGCCCATATGAGTTTGTGTCAAACACTTTATTTGGTAAAGTGGTTTCCTCCCATCGATTATAGTTCGGTGTCCCAACCGCTTAGAATACTTCTTTGTAAAATCCCAATACCGTGTTAGCATCATTCTTGGGACAAGTCGTTGTCTCAACCTAATTCGACATAATCCACGCTTAGAGATGATATATTTCAAATGAAGCCGAAAGGCCCCATAAAAATCTATTCCCCATACATCAACAGCTTGCACCATCGATACCCTTGTAGGGTATTTCATGCGCCTTTGTCGATATTTCCCCATTCTTTACATTGATCACATAGCTTCACCCATTCAAAATAGTCCTTGAAATTAAGAGCCAACAAAACTGCACTCAAGAATTTTTATGGGTTGTTTTGTCTCCTGCAAAATGTCCTCCATATGGTGATGCATGACATTCCTATAAAATCTTACTTTGCTCACCTTCTGGTACACATCTTCTGATGATTATATTAGCTCCTCTTCTAAATAGCATAGGGTCATCCTGCATAGTACTGCTATCGGGCCCTTATCTTTTTCTGCGATAATTGAATTCTGGTGGCATAATTCCACAAGCTAAGAAGTTCACAATATCAGCATACCAAGGTGATTGGGGTGACAACTGGAATAGCTGCTCATTTGGAAATTTTTTTGTTATTTCCCTTTCTTTATCTTATACACCATGTTTTTCCACTCTTGACAAGTGATCAGCTATCACATTGCCACAACCTTTCTTGTCTTTTATTTATAACTCAAATTCTCAGATAACACACTAATTCCGATCAATCTTGCTTTGTTTCTTTCTTTTCCATTAGATATTTAATTTGCATGATCAGTGTGTATAATAACATGGGACCCCAAAATGTATGGCCTAAATTTTTCACATGCAAATACTATTGCCAGCATCTCCTTTTCAATAGTAGAGTAATTTTCCTGAGCTTCATTGAAGGTTTTGTTGGCATAGTCTATGGCCTTGAATAACTTTTCAGCTTTCGTCCTAACATAACTCATTGCAAAATCGCGGCATCACACATGACTGTCTTCGCCCGTTAACTGCTTTTGCCATGATGGGAGCTTCAACTAATATGGATTTGATTTCTTCAAAAGAATTCATGTAGGATTCATCAAAATTGAACTTAGTATCTTTTTCCAGCAATCTGCATAGTGGTCTAGCAATTTTTGAGAAATCTCTGATAAATCTTCTGTAAAATCCAACATGTCCTAAGAAACTTCTAATTCCTTGATCGTAGGTGGGTGGCATCGCATTTCTTATAATTGTAAACTTTTGCTCGTCTACTTCTAATTTCATCGCGTAAATCATGTCTCTAGGACAATTCCTTCTCAGAATCATAAAGTGGCATTTTTCCCAATTCGTAGCTAGATTTTGTCCTAGCACTCTTGAAGTAATGTCCTGGGTTATGCAGCATTGTTCAAATCGATCCATACACTGTGAAATCATCCAAGAAGATCTCCATAACTTTCAATTAGAAAATATGTATTATCATGCATCTTGGAATGTACCAGAGCATTACACAAAACCAAATGTGGCATTCTTCTTCTGGGGTGCCAAAGTACCAAAATGGGAATGTAAAGTGGTTTTCTCTCCGATCCTCGTGTGCAATGGAAATTTTGTTATATCCGTAGTTCCATCAAGAAATAGCATGAGGGTGTCCTCCACAACCTATCCAAAGATCGATCAATGAAAGGGTGGAAATGATCCTTTCTGTTGCAATGCTTAAAGGCTTTCCTGTGAGTCACGCACATCTCCATCCTCGCGCGCTCTTGTAGAATTAGTTCAATCTTTTCATTTCTGATCACAGTGAATCCACCTTTTTTAGGAACCACATGCACTGGGCTCACCTAAGAACTATCTGATATAGCATATATAAGACCTACATTTAACCATTTCAGAGCTTCTTTTCTAGCAACTTCTTTCATCACATGGTTCAGCCTCCTTTGATGCTCAATAGAAGTTTTTGCATTATCATTCAACAATATTTTGTGTAAAACAAATGAGGACTCGATACCCTTCGATCCTTAATTAAGCACACCAGATTTCTTCTCAAAATTTTCAAGAATCTTCTGCTCTTCTCGTATTTAGTCAATGCAGCTGATATGATGACTAGTTTCCTCTTTTCTGTCTTCTAAGAAACATATTTCAAATGACTGGCAATTCTTTCAATATTAACCCTGCACTAGTTTCCGCCAGATTTTCGTCCCCTCGGTCGCATACATCATCTTGACTGTTTTCATTTATGCTCGAGACTGTTTCTTTGTTATACATACTGGAAGGCAACATTTCACAATCAATAATCTCAAGATACTGAAAATTGATCTCAATTTCATTGATATAATGTTGAAGAATACACCAAAATTCACCCAAGACTGAAGACTATTTGCTACAATATACAATCCTTCTCTCGTGATCTACATCGTGGTGTTCCAAACTCCTATTAAGATTAAAGTGCACTCGTTTCATTCTCACCTAGAGCTGGGCCACCTTTCTGACATCTATCAAGGAAGCCTCAAGCAAAAAGGCCCTCTCAGCAACAAGGGAACTTGGGCATCTTCTCCATCTTCATAATAATTAAAATCATGTAAAGATGAATTCCCACTGGAGCAAGCACATCTTCAGAACACCTCCTGTCGCACATTGATTTGTCAACCATTTGTAATGTAATTGTTGGGGTTAGTTCCCCCAAACTCAGCCTTTGCACCACTGACAGAGGCATCAAATTTATACTAGAACCAGAATCACACAAGGCTTTCTTGAATTCATATTTCCTTATGGAGTTGTGGAATGGAACCGCTCTCGGGTCTTTCATTTTTGCTGGGATCTTTTGCTAGATAAATCGCACTGGCCGGTAGCAACAGTTTACTATCTTCCGCCTATCTTCCTTTTCTTGTTCAGTATCTCCTTCATAAATTTTGAATAGTTAGGCATTTGGTTGATTACTTCTGCAAAAGGGATATTGATTTCTATCTTCTTGAAGATGTCCAAGAATCTAGAAAATTACTCTTCCCTTTTTGCTTTCTGAAGCCTCTGTGGGAATAGCACTATAGGTGTATAAGCTGGTACTTTCTCCTTCTGTTTCTGCTCACTACTTCCTCCAAGTTTTCGCTTTGTATCTTCTTCAAGCCAGATTCTTTCTGTGCGTGCTCTTCTCTCATTCCTTTCCAGCTTTCTTCTTGCTCGCACAATTTCTTCCTTTCTTTCTTGTTGTTGTTTCCTCACTTCTTAACCGTAATCGCTCATACCTTAGATTCTTTTGATGTCACTAGGAATGTACTGCTCTCGATTTCATACTACAGCCAACTTCCTCACTTGTGTTTCCAAGTTCTCAACGAAAATTTGTAATATTCCTGGAATACTGAGTATCGACTAAATCATCTAAGTCGACAATTTATGTTCATTGAAATGTATGCTTCCTCGTTGTCCCCCATGAATTGCAACATTTGTTCTTCAAATGGCTGAGTCCTCCTATGACCCCGAGAAGTCATTCCGCCTTCACCCCTTGATGTCGTTGTTGAACCTCGTATTACCATTTCCCGCTGGTGATTCTCTTCATTTACGCCTCAGCCTTTATGTCGCCTCCTCTACCATATGAGAAATTCTCATGGTTCCTCAATGTTGGACTGTAATGTGTGGGCAGGTTAGGATTTGGCTTGAAATGGTAATTTCTTGGTTCATTCACGTACTTAACCTCCTCAACCCCACAAGAGTCCTCTTCTGTTGGTACTTCAACACTTCTTCTCATTTGTTCTCTTTCCACTGCTCATATTTCATGAGTAGTGTGCATTTTTCTTTCCTGTTTGTCCATCCTGTGCATGATAGCATCTAACTTTGCTTCCATAGCTATCATTTTACTCAGCTCCATAACCCCTTTTTCTCTACTGGTACCCCTTGTAAACTCAGATGGAGACTTCATATTGCACTTGGTTAGGTCTTCTATCAGATCCCTCACCTCTTCAACACTTTTTCTTTTGAATGCTCCATAGCACGAAGAGTCAATGATGCCTTAGATGTATCATTTAAGGCATGATATATATCCATCTGGCAAATCAATTCCATGCATCAGCACCTCTTCAAAGAAATTTCCTTGAATCTCTTCGAGGCTATATATGGGCTCTCATCTTTCCCCTATTGGAACACTATCACTCTTCTTCTCTCATATGCAGAGACGGGGAAAGAACTCGTCTAAGCATGCTTCCACCAAATTTTCCTAAGTATCTATCGAACCATATGGTAATGACTCACCATGTGGTTGTTATATTCTTAAGGAAAATGGGAAGAGATGGTACTTATCACCTCTTGTCTCACTCATCTCGCTTCAATGATTTTACATTCGAACCTACCCAGATGCTCGTTAGGTCTTAAGTGGGGTGGCCAGTGAACTGATGTTGTTGCACCATTGTTATCAAGGTTGGCTTCGGCCTTAAGTTGTTGGCATCTGCAAGAGAGGTCAGTCTTCCGATTGCAGAGTATTCTCTCGAATGATAAAGCCTTAAATCCTCTCCATCAGGCCGGGCCATAGGAGGCCTTCTCGTCGCCGCCCTTTCGTCCTCACCTCGGGTCATCATGTCTTTCATCTGCCATGGTTGTATTCTCTGCTCTTTTATTCTTTCTTAAGCTTCTGAGTGTTCTTTCCAATTCATTGTCTGTCAGGTCGTGTCTCAACTTTATTTCCTCGTGCATTAAAGGATTTCAATTGAAACATACCATTAATAGATTAGGTGGACCCTAAAAATTTATTTTCAACATGGCTTGTTAAAGATAAGTGGATGGCATAGCCATTGCTTATAAAACTGTTTTTGGTCTTTTCTTTTATAAAATGTTTAGAAAAATGTCCAAATTAGCATTTCCCTCTTTTGTTAGAATATTGATTTATTCAATATTTTCAATCACTCAGAATCCGCGCCATAAAACTTGTTTGCCTTTTCTATATGTAATTATAAACCCTTCAAATTATCATATAGTTACAAGAGCCTTACACTTCTCTTGCAACATGTCACTTCGATAAACTCTGTTTGATGTAAATTTTCTAATGTTCATGATTTAAAATATGGGTCTAGTCTATGACACCGCAAGTGCACAGTCATACAAGTAGTAAAATCCGAATGTAAGTCCGTGCATCATTCCCACATAGATTGACAAAATTAGAGATCAACTACCCTGACTACTTAAATTCCATGCTATTTGGACTAAAAACCCAATGAAAGTTTTATCTAAAATAAAGATCCTAGACTATTTACTAACCGCTTGAGCTAAAAAATATAATAAAAATTAAATTAATAAAATAAATGATAATTGAAATATCGGATCAATTAGTTTCCGTGGGAAACGAAACTATCAAAGAATTACAATGAAACAAATAATTCCTACACGAAATACATTGCCTGCTTTTATGTATTGGATTTGGATTATCCAAGATTAAATTTTGCAATGATTTCCATATTCACTAGTTGGAAAAACCCGTGCTTCTCTCAAAGACAAGATCAAACCAAATACCCATCTTTTCAATTCTTCCAAGATCTCGCATTTTTCTTCTCAATACTTCACACCCATTTTGGATGACGGCATCTTTGCATTTCCTTCAGATTTTGCAAAGCTTCTACCACTTAATCGTGGCTCATCCTAAAGATTTATTGGTTCGCCCTTTCTCAATAGATCTCACTAACACGGTTAGGAACTTCCCTTTAGATTAAGGTGAACTCTCTGATGATTTATATTTTTAAATACTCCCCTCCAACTTCAATTATTAGCGAATGGGGGATTTATCAAAATGAACTTTCAGAGCTCAGCAGTCATCGAATGGTACTATGATGCCTGTAAGTGAATGTTCTCGCTCTCAAGAATCTCCAACTCGTGGTCACGCAGTAGGGCATCCCGAAATCGTAGCGAAGATACATTCCTCAACCGTATTCGGTACTACTATCGAACTTATCGATTCAAAACTATTACCCAAGTAAGTAAATCCCAACCCAAATAAGTTTCTCCATATTTTTGCAGAAAAGACTGTAACTAACTCAGAATCAAACTAGCAGAAGTGTCTAATTATTGCACATAATTCAAAGAAATGGTAATGATCACGTACATCCACTATAATCGAATGAAACCGAGAATAAATGAATTCCAAAATTTGTTCATTTCATAAATTTTCAGATAAATAATTTTAATAATGGCAGAGAAAGTAGTAAAAATAATAGAAATAGAAATTCAGCTCTCCACTCAAGCTTTGCCACGCTTATAAGATTGTATCTTAAAGACCAGAAGAAAGAAAAAATTAAAAATAAAAACTAAAATTCTACTCTAGACTGCACACCGAGTTCCTTCCTTTCCCTTTTCGGCAGCGAAGACGGAAAACTACTTACTATTCTAATACCGTCATTTATAATCACAACGAAATTGGGCCGAATCCCTAAACCTGAGTGAATTCTCAAAACAAAACCCCAATTATCGCCTAGGTCGCGACTCCGTTGATGTCGACTGATTCGTTATTCATTCCACTTTAGTTGCAACCCAAGCTTTAAATAAGAACCGTTTCTTTCGCTTTGTTGATTAAAGGGTCGCGACCTGGGCTTGTGGTCGCACTTCTAGCTCGCTTGTTCTCAAGAATTGATGTCGCGATCTTGTCTCACGTCGCACTGCTAGGTTCCCTTCATGTAACCTAAGTCACGACGCTTTAGGCTGCAACCCTTTTAGTTGTCACCACTTTAGTTCCGGGTCGACTTTCCTTGTCAAGATCGCATGTCGCAACCCCGCCTAAGGTTGCAATTATTTCTATTTCTACTGCCTTACCTCAGGCCGTGACTTTCTTTTTTAGTTGAGACCTTCTTTTCGGTCTTTTACTTTGATGTAGCCAGAATGTATGTTGCGACCTCAATACTTGGTCGCGAGTGCTTTTGATAACCCCTTTCCTATAAGCAGGTCGTGACTTCAATATAATGTCGCGACCTCCAAGCCATCTTCTTCGCTGCGTTGTCTCAGCTTGCTTTAACATAATTGCGACTGATGTCGATACTAAAGTACTAGGTCGCGACCTCAATGATCGGTCTCGACTTCCTTTTAGGTTTTTGATCATTAAGTGGTCGTGACTCCCCTTTGCTTGGTAAAGACTTGGTTAGCGAGTTTTTATGTTACGACCTCAATATTAGGTCACGACATGGCTTTGTAATGCTCAGTGTTTCTTTAGGTCACGACATCTCTTGAGGTCCTTGAATAAAAAAATGGTTGCAACTTAGATTTCTTAACTCGACTTCGCTCGTCGCCTTTCAGTTACCAAGGTCACAACACCTCTCGACATGATGTCGCGACTTCAATTTGAGTCCTTCATTTAAGAACTTGTTTCAACTTCAACTTTTCTTATAGAGACCTCACCTGTTGCTTCATCAACGGATCAACGTCGCGACCTCAGATTGGCGTTGCAACCTTAGCTTCTGCTTTGAATATTTTCTTTCGTCTCAACCACTTTTTCTTGGTCACAACCTCATTAACTGGTATTGGTGATGTTATGACCTGGAAATATCCGAACAAAAGAGCTCCTTGTCGCGACTTTCTTTTTCTAGTTGCAATCCGAATTCTTCTAATTTTGCTAGGATTTTTGCTTCTGCTGTATTTTTCAGCAAAATTAAATTTGAGCAAATTACCTAGGTTTCATTATATGAATCAACAATTAACTTGTGATAAACTCAGAAAAATGGATTAAAAATCAAATGAGTTTTTAGACTCATCACTAACCAAACCTCCGGCTCTTTTCGGCCATGATTTACGAAAGTTAGTAGACTGAAAATAAACAAAAAGTTATTTGAGCCTAAAGTGGAATCCTATTGTTTTTATTAATAAGTAAAATTGAGGTTTATAAACTCCTTGAGGTCGTAGAAATTTTGTGAGTGTTGCAAGGTCTTTCCCCTCCTATGTTTGGAGCTCATAGTTGCTAGGACTCGACACCATGATACGACATGTATTCCTTCCCAATTGGGTCCCAGTTTCCCTTGAGTAGGGTTCTTCCTTGCTGGCAAGAGTTTCTTGAGTACTAGGTCGCCGGGCTTGAAACTATTAGGCCTGACCTTCCTATCATATTACCTTGCTATTTTTCGTTGGTAGTCCTTGGTGCGCTTCAGAGCTTACTCACGCTTCTCTTCCAGGATATCGAGGTTCGGGCGGAGAGTCTCCTCGCCATACGAGAGCCCGTGGAACTCGACTCCCAGTGACTCTAGCCCAACCTTAACAGGGGCTATCTCCTCAGTGTCAAATGCCTAACGGCTTCTCGAGCTGCGTACTGCGCGAAGCCTTGTATGCCCATAAGATCTCTAGAAGGTATTCCACCCATTTTCCTTTTTGGTCTTCCAACTTAGTCTTCAATGCTACCGAGAGTCCTTTATAGTATTTCGCTATCCGTTAGATTGTGATGAGTCGGGACGAATAGTAATTCTTTGATTCCCGAGCTCAACGCAGTGCTTTTTTAATCTCCGGTTGTCGAACTGCTTTCCATTATCTCGATATCGCTTTGGATTCCGAACTCCACAGACATATGGACTCCAAACAAAGTTGCGTACCTTTACTCACATGATTGTCGCTAATGGCTCCTGGCCTAAGCCCATTTAGTGAAGCAATCCACCCTATAATAGGGAATTTACTGATCCCTTCCACGGCGGCCCGAGGCATGTCCAATCCCCACCACGAAAAAAGGCTATGCTTATAATCGAGGTCGTTGGCTCAAGCAGATGAGATCTCGCATGCTCTTTGGTAGATTCTCGCACTTCCTAACTAGTTTTGTGGCATCTTTGATCATCGTGAGCTCAATAATACTCCTGTCAAGGGTTTTTCCTACCAAGGCCGAGCTCGGGAGCATGGTTGCCATAGATGCCTTCAAAATCCCTAAGTACGTAATCGCATCTTCCTTTCCTATGCATTTAAGGAGGCGAAAACTCACATAAGGGTCCCCTGAAAGATCAACCGCTAACCTTGCTCTTAGTTTGGATGCTTCCTTCGGATCGCTTGGCAATATCCCATTCAATAGATAGTCCCAGATGAGATCCATCCAACTCGGGGCAGTCATTACTAGGAGGACTCGTCACTGGCTGACGCTTCTACCGGTTGTCTCCATGAGGTGCCTGATCGAACTCATCCTCTGGCCCAAATCTACTTGCGACGCTGCTGTTAGGTTAGCTAGGAGTCCCTCGCGAATTCTCTCTTTCCTTGGATGTGTCCTAATTCGAACCCATACGAACTTTTGCAACCTGTGTACCTTCGAGATAACGGATCATCTTTTCGCCTTTCTCTTCGTAGTCATCTTCTATATTTTTTACAACCAACTAAGAATCGTCGCATACGTCTAGTTGATCAGCCTCCATGGAGTGGCCGAGGTTTTGGTCTAGCAATGACGGCTTCATATTCGCTTCGCCGAGGCCGAATCACCGAAGTGCATATTCTTACTGCCGATTCGTCCGGGAGGTCGTGACCGTTTTTCCGCTTCCACTTTCGTGGGTATTGGCGGCCCCATCTACGGATAAGCTCTAGATGCGAGTTGGGCGATTTCAATGGGCTCTACTGAGGTGAATTCCATGATGAAATCTGCCAAAATCTGCCCTTTGATCGTTGTTCTCGCTTGTACATAATGTCAACTCGCCACTCTAGCCCATTTCAATAGTCTTCAGAGGTTTCGTCAGTAATATTTGCTTCACTTGTTCATTGAATTTCTATACCGTGGGCTTGAATTATTCCATCTTCGGTACCTTCCTCCGCTCCTCTCGCAGCTCTACCGTAGTACTGTGACCGGTCGGGCTGTGGTACTGGTCTCGTTCTCCGACTAGTGGTGGCACCCAGCTCCAGAAACGAAAAACTCCGCTTAAGCAGAGCGTGAGAGTTCCCTCCCTTAGAGGGACTTACTAGAATAGGGGGGAGCTCAAGTAGGTTTCAGCTACTGTGAACCGCCTCCTCACAAAGGCATCCCTACTGGAAGGCCTTTTCACTCAAAGCATAATGACACTCAGCCACTTGATCTCGACACAAAGCGACTCAACAAGAATCCATTCTCCGTCGGCTTGGCAACTTTAGTGCTCGAGGGACACGCATGTCGAAAGCACCCACTCTTATTTTGTCCGGATTGGCCTCATTCCGCGGTCGTTGACTATGAAACTCAATAACCGCCCTCAGCAGAGACTCAAAGCACACTCGGGTCGGGCTTTAACTTCATCTCAGAGTCTTCAGACTTGGAACGCCTCGGCTAGATGGTTGATGTGGAGCCCTGCCTTAACTGACTTCACTAGCATCTCATCTATATACACCTCCATGGATGTTCCAATCTGTTTCTGGAACATCTTATTTACTAGCCTCTGATAAGTGGCTCCTGCGTTTTTCAACTCAAAAGGCATTACTTACAGTAATATCGCCCCCGTCTGGCCACGATGAGGTTCCTCCGGGCTGGGTCCATCCTAACTGCGAGTGCATGAGGCCGCCCATGAAGTTAAGGAGCTCATGGCTGAGGTGGCGCCTACTATGAGGTCGAATAAAATCAATGCAGAGTCACCATTTTCCATTTTCTTTGACGAATTACGTTTAGCCAACCGGGCCAGTAATTTTACTTTTGGATAGCCTCGGTGTGGAGGAGTTTGTTTAATTCCTTCGTTGATCGCCTTCATTTCTCAGCGGTTTCTTCTTCTGCTTGACAGTTTGAAGGAGGGGTTGACATTTAGCTTGTGGGTGATGACTGCTGGGTCAATTCCTCCCATGTCCTTTTGCTTCCAAGAGAATACTTCCACATTATGTTTTAAGAAGTCGATGAGAAGGTCTCTGATGTCTTCAGCGAGGTTGGATCAGATGTAGGCGAGGTGTTCTTTACCGGTCTTCAAGTTCACTCTGTTCCAACTCTCGGTGGGTGTCGTCGGTGTCCAGCCGCCTCATATCGAGCTCATCCGTGTGGACGCTGTCAACTAGCTTCGCTTCATTGACGCAAAGTAGCACTCCCGGGCTATCCGCTAGTCTCCTTGGGATTTTCCTACCCCATTTTCCATAGGGAATTTAACGACCATATGATAGGTGGAGGGGATGGGCCTTATGGCATTGAGGGAAGGCCTGCCCAATAACATGTTGTATGCCGATGGGGCCTCCACGATGAGGAATTTTGTCGTCGTTGTGGCTTGGCATGGGGGTCTCCAGAGGAGCACCGCTCTACTAATCCCAAGGATCTCTCCCGGAGAATCCCCTTGCGGCTGCCATCTGCTCCAGCCTTCTCTCTCTTCCAAAACCTATTTTGTGAAACGCCGACGTCAAGATGTGAACCCATCAGCCGACAGGGACCTTTATGGACTGTTTTATTGGCCACGACGACCCTTATTAATAGCGGCTCATCATGGGGGTGTTTCCAGCCTTCCAGGTTAGCGTCCGAGGCTGTTACATGGTATCCAATCAAGGAGTCAGACACCGACCCGCACCTCTAGTCCTCCCCTTATCCGAAGTCGCACTGTGGGCCTTCCTATTTGAATCCAGACTCCCCACCGCCGCGAACCCCGGAAGTCACATTGATCTCCTAGAGGTTATTGATGCCGAGGCAGGCCGGCCGACGAGGTGGCGTGGGGAGGTTCTCTGCTCATATCTTCTAGGTCGCAACGGCGGAGATGTCTACTTCGGATCAGGAATTTGATTTATTTTTTCAATTGAATACAGTCATATGTCGGATGCATGTGATCTTTATGGAAGTCGCAATACTTAGTCATGTCTCTTTTGGCTTTGTCCGTCTTCATTTGAGATGGCCATCTTAAATACTTCTCATGTTGTTCTTCGTATTAGACTTGATATACCGAGGTTGTTAGGGGGTGAATTGATGAGGTTGATACGCGATCGCAACTGGCCAGCACCTAAGCCCATCCACGCTACCTCTCTCTGAGATCGACCTGCCTTTCCCTCGCCCTTCGTGGGACTGCCTTCCTTCATCTCCCAGCTTCGCCCGCTTTTCTCATCCTTGCTTTCTCCCTTCGCATGCAAAGAGCCTCCCCGCCTAGCCTAAGGGCCGCCTTGCCGTTGACGTACTTTCTTTCTGGGCCAGCTAGCACCTCGCCCATGCTTGCCACCGAGGGTTCTTCGAGACGGGAGAACACAGTATTCGGATCAGATGCCTATCTCGGCTATAAAGGCAGTGATGGCGAATTTTTCATCCGGGATGTCCACCTTGAGTGACTTCAAGTTGAACCTCTAGACGTAGGACCTTAGGTTTTCTTGAGGGCCTTGCTTTACTATCAGCAGGTGGTAGCTTGGCTTCTGTGCACGTCAGTCTGGCTGAAGTGGGACACAAAAGCAAATGGAGATTCTCAGCGACTAGAGAGGAAGTCGGGCGAGCTGTTGAACTCGTGCATGCTAAGCCTTTGAGAGTGATGGAAAAGGCTCTGTATCTCACGGGGTTTTGGTATCCATGTAGCTCCATCTGGTACGTGTTAGGGTGGTCTACAGGGTCCTTCGTTCCATCAAAAGCTTTGATCTGCGGCATTCTGAACTTTTTTGGGAAAGGGAAGTGTAACACCTCTAACAGAACAAATTTCATGGTCAGACTAGAGCGTCCATGGCACTGTGTGGCTCGAACTCAGACGCTCTATTTCATGTGGCTTTCTCGAGCTCTCGTCGACATCCTAGAACCGTTGCTCCCAAGATTGTCCCTCTTTCATCTCTAATGAGGCTCAGCTTCTTCACCTCCATCGCCTCTATCAAGCTGCCTTCTCGTTTGCCAATTTTCGTCTCCAGGTACGTTAGATCATGCCCGGGTCGAATCCATTTTCTCCTATTCCGTCATCGTCCCTCGGCAAGCGTCGAGGTGTTGTTGCTCTTCTTGTCGTATGGTATCGCGGCCTCCATGGGCCTGTTGTTTATCCTGTGGTCATTGGACCTGTCTGTTGAGTTCCGCTAACTCCCTTAGAAGGTGCTGATTGACGAGACGGAGGGCCTCCATCTTATTGCTAGCAGCGTGGAAAGCTCTGGGAACGTCTCCTGGTTGCCAGTTGTCGACGTCGTCTTGTTGGTTTTGCATCCTCAGGATCGCGCAACTCTCGCTTCATAGCTGAGTTGATACCATCAGCCACTAAGAAATCAATTTATTTTTAAAGGAACAATCGTTCCTAAAGATGGCGCCAAACTCACAGGCTTTTGTCTATCGACATTGGGATGGAGCCTCGTAGGAGCTATGGAGCCATTTTTAATGGATCACCGAATAACCCGCAACCTCGCATCAAAGGCCGATGGTCCGACGAGGTTGTGGCTCCGCCGATCTCCTTTGGCTTAAGCCGGCTTCTTCTTACTTCGAAAGGAAAGAATTCAACTATTGATGGCGCGATTGTGAAAACTTGTTGGTGTTATTGCTTGATATTTATAGTGGATGATCATGATGACTTTCCCTTATTAGATGATGATATGTCCCTCCCTTATCAGTAGGGATCTTTTCTTCCTTATCGCTAACTGAATATTTAGAGGATAATTAGAAGGCCGTAATCATGGGGGATCCTTCTTTCCTTAATTGATATCAGGTCACGAATATGGAATGTGCTTTTCTGTACCAATTGGCGGTCAAAGAATTTAACCTTGTTGCCATCAATCTACTCCAAGCTTAGTTTTCGACCTCGGGTCTAAGCCTTGGTGGGGAACAGACATTATGGGCCGAGTTCCTCGGTGAGGCTCTTATGCCGACCCCATGGAGGATGCAGCCCGTTTCAAGGCCCATTCCTTGGGCCTGTGGGCTGCTTTTATTTTAGGCACCATCATTACTAAATTAACTAATTTTAAATATGAAAGTATCATCTAAACTATCACAAAGAAAAACAAATTGGAGTGAAATGAAGATTGGATATAGGTAGAAAAAATTTGTGATGAAATGAAATGATTTTAGAGGTATTTATAGATTTTTTTAGGTCAAAATAGTCGTTGGATGATAAAAAAATCTTTGTAATTTAATTATAGCCGTTGGATTTAATTTTTGTACAAATATGACTGTTAGATCTTCTTTAAACCATTGAGATCAATTTATAACCATTGAATCAAGTCAGGATTTTAAATATGACAATTTGGATATATCTTCGATATATACCGATATATCCCGATATATCTCCATATTTTATCGAAAAATTAAATTAACGCACACGTTTGTCACAGACCTAATATTTTCACGA
Organism: Tetrastigma voinierianum; assembly: GCA_016808115.1. Classification (NCBI taxonomy): domain Eukaryota; kingdom Viridiplantae; phylum Streptophyta; class Magnoliopsida; order Vitales; family Vitaceae; genus Tetrastigma; species Tetrastigma voinierianum. The sequence continues at coordinate 95,325 of JAEQBH010009159.1, forward strand.
TATATTAGTTCAAAACTGATATATTGTCGATATATCAACGATATATTGCCGATATTATCGATTTTTCGATTTTCGCCAACTGATTATGGATGGCAAATATCGCTTTTTCGACTCTTTACCGATATCCGATATATCGGATATTTAAACCTTGCTTACTATGCATTGATCGGTGAAACATCAATTAGAAAATATAAAAATTTAGAAAATTGAACAAAAAAATTGTTAAGACATCAAAATAGAAAAATCCCAAAGTTCAGACACCATTTTAAGTAATTAATCCTTATTATTATTATTATTATTAATTATTAATTAAAGTAGAAAAAATATTTGTTTAGTTTAAACCAAAACGTTTCCTTATAAATCAAGGAAATAGTTGAATACAAGGCGTCAGACGTCATTAATAAAGGTTTAGTTAACATGGATACTTGCTTCGTCTCGTGATCCATTAGGCACCACAGAGGGGGCTAAAGGCAGAGGAGAGAGAGAGCGATGAAGAACCCGAAGAGATGGTTGAAGAAATTATGTCGATGAAGGACTGCAGAGGACATGACTTGAAGAAATTGTGGAGACTACTAAGAGCCCTCTGCATGGCCTGGGATACAGATCCAATGCCCGGCAGTACATCTTTAATCTCCAAACCCCAATTCGTTAGCCCACTGGTCATTAACATAAACTCTATGGAAATTGGACGCCTTGCCCACGCCTCTATAGATCGGGATCGCGCTCTTTTCAAATAAAATGCGAAATACTTACTTGATATGATGAATCCACAAAGTGTTCTTGATAATCACTAGATGTAGTGTAAATTACAAAGAAAATACACTTGAATTCTACAGCTCGATTTACTCCAATACTTGTTTTATTGCAGAGATAATTGTTCTTTGTTCTCTTGCGTAGATAACTGTTCCCTGCTCTTTTCTTTCTTCTATAACTTCCAATTATTTTCACATTTAAAGAAGTTATTTTCAAAAGACATAACTCTACAAATGTGATATATCAATAAACTATGTGTTATATTCAAACTATATAATATATTCAACATATTATATATATGTTAGTTGATTCGGTCAAAACCCGTCTTAAAGCATCTGACTTAAATTTCCAACATTTCATCAGGCGACGGGGTATGACCCTCATTGCGAATATCTCTATAACAATAAACAACAACAATTTCATACTAGTAAATGGGTCGTGTGACCTAGCGAGCAAACCTGCACTTCGGGAGCTTATACTATGCATCTGTTAGGAATAGCATAGTTACTCAACCTTTAAACAAATAATTGTTAGACAAAATACTTTAATGTTCTAGATTTGTCCCTTTTGAGTTATTTTAACATTTCTAATCCCTCAACAAGAACATGTTTCACTTTTGTAACTTCATTTAGTATCCATGATCAAGTCGTACTTCTTAAAGCGACAAGATCGGCCGGCCTATGAATACTATAGACAAAATCTTCCTTGTTCACTCAAAATTTATAATTCATACTAAGCTGCTTTTCTAGACATGTCCCATAGATCGAATCATCCATGACCATAGGCCAACACGCTAAGCTAGCAAACACGAAGCACAAAATCATAAATAATGTAGTGCATATATGTATCCAATTTGAGAAAATTCTTATCCTCCTGGTCTCACATAGTGGAGAAGCAGGGATTCATTCTCTCACTACCATAGTGGTCAACATAAGTACACATGGTATGAATCAAGTGCTACAGTATTTATTTTCTGATGTCTAGTGAAATACTATAAAGATTTTAGTTCAGTCATCATCTAAGACTAACCTGAGTTATCAAATTCCTTTACTCATATAGTAGGCTATTCACTAAGAACTCATATCTGACTATCACAGTTACTGTGGGGAATCAACGGTTGTCTTTCCCTGCTCACAACCCTGCCTCATCTTTTATGAGGCGACACACCTTAACATTTTGTCATCTCTACATGCTATCATAACATTAGAGTTGATCGCACGTTGCAGAGCCAATCAAACCCGTGTGACATCTCTATTGTTGAACTTTAAGTTTATAAAATATATGATGTACATTTTTATTTATACACGTGACATGAATTTAAATCAAATAATAAATCAATAATAAATACTTGTATTAAATAAAATTGTGCAATACACAAGTTCAACAATACTTTATTACACTTAAAAATTACTTATGCTCTACGCAATCCAAGAGCATTAACATGACCAAGAAATACATCTCTCGGAATGGGCTTTGTCAATGGATCAGCCACCATGTGATGCATAGAAATATATTGCACATATATCTCACGCTTAGTTATGATATCTATATGTAGTTATATTCAGTATCAATATGTTTGTCTTACTATGGAATTTGGGATCCTTTTAGAAAGAAATAGCCAAGGATTATCACAATAAACCGTGACAACATTATTACCATTGAATTCCTAAATTCATAGCACCTTTCTTAACTAAACAACTTTTGTACACCGTTGAACATGCTACAAATCTCGGGCCCCATAGTCGAAAGAGCTATGCAAGTTTGTTTCTTGTTGCACCATGAAATAGCCCCTTTGTTAAGAAAGAAAGCAAAACCTAAAGTAGACTTACGTTGATCAAGGTCTCCTCCCCAATCGGCGTCAAAATATCCTACTAGACATAAACTTGATCCTTGGTAACACAAATGATAATCCATTGTCCCTTTTAGATATCTCAATATCCTTTTCACTCTTTCCAAAGAGTTCTTCCAGATTTGGTTGATACTCGACTAACTAGACCCACAAAGAAACAAATATCCCAAGAGGCACACAACATTGCATACATAAGACTACCAACCGCACTAGAATATGGTACATTGGACATTTCTTTTTCTTCTTCTAAATTTTTAGGGCACATATTTTGACTTAACACCTCACTCTTAATTAGACACAGGAGTATCCACAGGCTTGCAACTACTCATATGAAATCGTTAAAGAACTTTTTTAATATAATGTTCTTGAGATAAAGTTAAAAGCTTCTTAGAATGATCTCTTTCAATTTTAACTCCTAAAATGTAGTCTGCTTCACCCATGTCTTTCTATATCAAATTTGGGATAACCATCTTTAATTGCAAATACAAACTCCTATCATTTCCGCATATTAGAATATCATCAACATAAAGAGAAAGAATTACAATTTATCATTTGATCTTTAACATAAACATAATGATTCTTCAACATCTTAAAATCATAAGTCAAATGGCTTTATGAAACGAAGATACCATTGTCTCGGATGATTGTTTAAGGCCATAAATTGATCTATGGAGCTATGATACTTTATGTTCTTGACCTTAACAATAAAAACCTATTGTGTTGTTCCATGATTTCCTTCAAGCTCTCCATTAAGAAAGTCGTTTTAATATCCATTTGGTGCAATTCTAAATCTAAATATGCTACAATAGCTAGAATTAGGCAAATAGAGGTAAACTTAACAACTAGTGAAAAAGTTTCCTCATAGTTTAAACCCTCTTGTTGGGTATAACCTTTCGCCACAAGACGAGCTTTATACCTATCAATAGAACCATCCGCCTTTTGTTTTATTTTGAGAATACATTTATTCCCAATTGCTTTACGGCCTTACGGTAAATCAACCAAGCTCCAAACTTGATTAACTTTCATAGATTCCATTTCGTCTTCCAATGCAACTTTCCATTTTTCTTTAGCAGGACATTCAAGTGCTGCTTTAACTGTTTTAGGTTCTTCATCATCTTCTGGAGCAACAATGAAAGCCTCTGATTCAATCAGCAAACGCTCTTTAGGAATTCTTAACACTCGCTTCTTCCTAATTGAAAGAACTTTCATTGTCATTGGTATTGCTTTCATCAATCGAAATTGCATTGACATCCTCATTTCTCCCACTAAGTGAGATGAGGGAAGCAACAATTCTGGCTGCTCCTACTATGAGGCTCCCACTCAATTGATTAGCCGTCTCTAGATCGCTCTAATTTAAGAAGATGAGAACTTCTATCAACAAGAGACTTTAGTAGGAAAATAATTTTCAATAAAGTGACATCTCGGACTCAATCTCGCACCCGGCCCATCGAACTCCTCACCAATAAAAACAAAACCTTAGAGGGTGTGAATATCTTATAAAGAGCATTTCATTTCTAGGTCCAAGTTTACTAAATTGACGAAGTGTCATGAACATATGCAGCACATCCCCAAGGATGTAACTCATTCAAATTTGGTTTCCTTTGTGACAATAACTCATAAGGTGTAGAGGAACTGATTTAGATGGTACACTGCTATGTATAGGTTGGTAAGCACAAAGAATCACCCCCAAAATTGGATGGGAGATTAGCTTGTGCCATCACAGACCTAACCATCTCAAGCAAGGTTCTATTCCTTCTTCAAAGAACACCGTTTTGTTATGGAGTTCTAGGTATCAGCACTGCCTTATTATGATGCCTTTTTTCATCACACAATTTCTGTAGGTTAGATAGATACTCGCCACGATCGGGCTTCTAAAACTTCTTAACTTTCTTATCTAATTGACTCTAACTTCATTTAAATATTTACTAAAGCAATCCAATGCTTCATATTTATGAGAATCAAAATAGGACATGACCATAACGAGAGTAATTATCTATAAAAGTGATAAAATATGAAGCACCATGCCTCGCTTTTATACTCATTGGTCAACAACATCGAATGGATAAGTTGTAAAGGATATTCAAATGCAGCCTACCAAAAGGCTTCCTTGCGCTCTTCCTTGTAAGCAATATTCACATGGCAATTCAAACTTTGCATTTGATCCTAAAAGACCATCACGAGCTAGTCTATTCATTCTATCTTGCCTTATATGTCCTAATCTAGCATGCCATAAACATGAATCAAAATTATTATTGCTAGATTCAGTAAGATAAGAAAAAGAAACATATTATTATATCATTACATTGTGTATCCTAATACCATAAAACCATTCATTATGTCCATAACTATAAATTGTAGTCTTATCAAGAATTTACATAATTATCTTCAAAATACAAATTATATCCTAATTTTAAATAAAACAAGACTAAGACTAGATTTCTCGTCAGATGTTCAGAGCATAAAGAACATCATGTAGGTAAAGAACGTGACTAATTTTTTGCAAATCCAATTTTCAAGTGCCACCTTTTACTTCATTTCAATCATTCAGACTTACATATATATATTTTGAAACCACTTGAAAGTCTAATTTAAAAATCAACGAATGCAAAATCGATCTCGAAAGAGTATGGTCCGTTGTCTCCGAGTCTACTGGCCCACATAGGAATAGATTCGCATAATACAAGATTTGAAATATAAACATTAATAAATGACTGCATGAAGAAGACAACCAGACAAGACTCCTTTTAGGGTTCGTTGCAATCACGCAGCAAAATGGCCCATCTTGCCGTAATTGTAACATGTCGGCTTTGTCTTGTCCTCCTTTCCACCACCCTTTTGGTGTTTGTTTTGGTTCTCCTTTGCCATGGTCCTTTTACTAGCCTTTCCTTTTTTGTTAGTCTTCCATTTACTACCATTCTTCTTCGCTTAAATCCGTAAGCCTTGAAGGAACTAGGCCCAGCCATATATGCTTGAGCATCAGGTTTAGCGGATTCAAGCCGCCATCTTCGTTTTTCCCAAATGATAGCAATATCAACGAAAGTCTTAATACTTTCATTATGAGTCATATTGACTTTCATGTGCTCCCAACTTGCCGATAAAGATCGAATAACAACCTGAACTTCTTGTTAATCAGTAAGTTGGTGACCGGCAGATTTAAGCTCAGTGATCATGTTTGACATGTCCCTTAAATGTTGTTTCATGGATTTATTTGGGACCTTTTTATAAGTTTCAAACATGATTTTCAATTGCCTTAGTTTGGAAACATAAATTCCTCCAAACTTCTCTTTCAAAGCAAGCCACATAGCTTGAGCAGTTGGATGATGTTGATGCTCAAACACCAAGTCATCATTCATAGAGCTAATTAAAATCCCTTTAGCATTGGAATCCTTTTTCTTCCATGCATTATAAGCATCCATATCACATTTAAATTGCTCAAGATTGGCATTGTCACCACTAGTTACAGGCTGAACCAAAACTTTTATTATAGCCTCTAATGCATCTTGTTCCTCAAGGACATAATGCATTTTGAGTTGCTAAATGCTGTAATTATCACCATTTAGCCTTATTAAGCGTTAACAATGATATTTTTGTATTACAGTTAATCACAAACTACAATTT